>CM069532.1:57444687-57709687 GCA_035773235.1 Eospalax fontanierii
GTCAAATTGCTTTTTGGTGTGTGGTTCAGGTCTGGCCTCCTTTGATGGCAAACACCGAAATACAAAGAAACTTTTAAGAATCACAAGCAAGTGCTGCTCAGATAAAATTCAAGGGCAGTAAAATCAGGCAGACACTTGGCAAATATTTAGATAAATGAGATGATACTGGTGGTGTTTCCTATGTAACACAGGGATTTATCATTCTACTTGAAACTGAGGGAACCAATATTTCCTTTAAATCATTTTAAGAGTCTGACATATAAAATGTCGCATCATCATCAATAATGATTTTCATGCATCCGTATAGAAACTCATGTTTAACAAGCCCAAGGTAACATAAAAGAGAATAAAACCAAGAAAGCATGGTATGTCCGTGGATAAAACAAGTTATGTGGCCTTACCTGGACTCTACAGCCTAAAATTAAAGTTGGATATGCTGCATCAGCTCAGTGTTAATTGGCAACACACACACACACACACACACACACACACACACACACACTATGAAGCAACCCAAAACTCATTTTACAATTTTGAACCCATTGTGACTTTTGCTAAATGTCTGCATTTGTATCTGAATATGTGTGTATGTGTGTTCCTGTACAAATTCAGATATCTCAATGCACTTGTTCACAGACAATTCATCCTATGTATTAGATGAAGATGAAAGTTCATTCAAAACATGATTCATCTTAGTTGCTTTATCAACTAAATAAAATTGATTACTATAAAAAAACCCAAAAATATTATTTACACCGTTAACTTGGTATCCTTAAAAAAGTTGTATTACCCTAACATTAGTGGCTAAGGACACAATTAAATGAATGTGGTTTTCACAACACCTTCCAAGGATCATGTGTCTGCAGTGTCAATGATAAAATATTGACAATTTCTAAAGTTCTCAGACTGTAAAGAGGTACTTGATTTGGTTGAATCTGACTAGATAATGACACACATGTTGCTTTTTAGACACAGATGTTATTTTTACTGGGGTGCATGTATTTGGTATAAGTTGAGAAACCTGATGCTTGTGGATCAGAAATCTTTACTTGAAAGGGAGCTTATTCAGCTGCATTCAACCTTAATTAAGTTGATTTGTTTTAGTGATTTGAACACTTCTGTTTATTTATTAGTATTAGCTTAGTGCTTTTTGCAAAATAAATGCCTGATTTTTATCATCAGGCAAGATCTATGACAATATTCTTGGGGATGCTAGGGCCTACATACCTACTTAGTTGACTTGTTTCAGGTAGAGTCCTGCTATGCAGATCAGGTTCACATCGATCCCAGCTATCCATGGATCCCAGCTGATCCTCTGTAGCCCAGGCTAGCTCCAAATTTTAAATCTTCCTGCTTCAGATATCCGAGTTCTTGGGTTTCAGGCATGCACCCCAGCCCACCTTATATTTCTTTAAATTCCTCACAGCCCAGAATTCTGCAGTATGTGTGTGTTTATACATGCACCACACAACATGTCTTGCTGAGGCCTGTCAGCATCTGCCTTGCTGGCTACTCAATATTTTGAATATCACCCTGGATACAGGGATTCAAATTGGCTACTCTAAGAAAATTCAAATAATTTCTTTCAATGTTCTAAATTATTCCAATTGTACTACTGTGTTGCCATGATATGAATGTTTGCCTTTTAAGTATTTCAAGTTTTGGGCTTTTATGCAAAATAAGCTCCACTTTGTATAAGTTGTTTTGACATATTTAATTCCACAAGAAAATTTGAACCACGAGCTCTTTCAATAGGATTCACATGACAACAATGATAGAATACTCTGTTAATATTCCTGTTCAGAGCCAAAGACAGTGATACTTGATTAATCTTAAAATGATAGAGTCAACAATGATATTATCACGACTTATTTTGATGGACTAAATTATTTGTAAATCTTGAGAAATACTCCTCAATAAATCTACTGGTTGGGAGCTTGCTGAGTTGAATTTCATATAATCTTCATAAAATTCTAGAATTATTTGAATGAGAGTATATTTTCTTTTTTGTTATATTTTCTTTGTTTGGATTTAATTTAAAAATCTCAGGATCATACTATATAGGCCAGGCTAACCTTAAGCTCATAGATATTTGTCTGCCTCTGCCTCCCAAGTGCTAGGATCAAATGTGTGTGCCACCCAACCTGTCTTGGAGGATCCTTTCAAGGAAATGCTCTGTATATAACAAAGGACATTAAAAGATCTTGGGATGGTCTGGAGAGATGGCTCATCAGTTAAGAGAATGGCTACTCTTGCAGGGGACCCTAGTTCGATCCCCAGCACCCACATGGTGTCTAACAACTGTCCGTAACTCCTGTTCCAGGGGATCTGAGACCCTCTTCTGGCTTCTGTGGGCTGTGCATGACACAAATGTACTTACATACACACAGGCACAGCATTCATAGGCATAAAAATAAATAACTAAATTATGTATTTATTATATTTTTATTTTTTTAGTGTAGGGGTATTGTGTGCATGTGTATAAGTGCAACCTTGATGTTGTACAATCCCCCAGAGGTCAGAAGAGGGTGTTAGATCCCTGGAACTGGAGTTATTGATGGTTGTTAGCCTCTATGTGGGTGCTGGGAAATTGAATCTGGGTCCTCTGCAAGAGCAATCAGTGCTCTTAATCACTGAGGCATCTCTACAGACCCAATAAATAAAAATTTAAAAAAGATCTTGTGTTTCACAATTTAGGACAATGTATGAAATGAAAATTTCACAACATATCATTTTAAAACTATATCGTTTATAATATATTAATATTATACACATTCTCTTCATAATTCATAAAGTAATGTCTGGTGCACATGAGAGTGAGGTAGTCTCCGGAAGGCTTAGACTTTCAGATACTCTATGAGCTTTGTTTTCTTTAAAGTTTTTATTTATTTATTTAGTTATTTATTCTTTAATTCATCTTTTGTGCCTGTCTTTATGCATGTAAGTGTGTGCTTGTCTCAGAGTACGGAGGTAACAGACCAACTTTCAGGAGTCAGTTTTCTTCTTCCACAGTGGATAGGGTCTGAGGGATCAATCTCAGGTCACTGGCCATGTTTTTCTTTTTAAAACTAAAATATTTTGTCAAATTAAACATTATCACTTGTCCAAGTTTCATTGTGCTGATTTCAAAGTGCTTGAATTTCTAACTTAAATAATGTGAAATGCCTGTCGGTGTGCACTTGTACCACAAAGCGCGTCATATTTTTGCAGAGTCCTTATTGCCCAGTTCTACAACAATTTAATAGTACGCAAAGGGAGAAGATATTTATCAATTGTGAGATCTTACACTGTAGCACTGTCCACATTGGGACTTAATTACACACAAAAATGTCAGCTGTCATTCCTCTAAGGTGTCTTGTCCAGGTTACCTGGGAAGTTACTGTACAGTAAGAGGGATCATGCCTTGACATATGCTGAGTTCAGCAAATATTTAAATGATGGAATTACAATCTATGAGCCCATGCTTGTTCCCAGTTAATCTGTTTTATTTGTGTGCATGACGAATTACTAATACCAGAAAAACTATGTGTTCAAACTTCACATGGTGTCTGACATTACAGTTATACATTAATGAAACTGCTGGATGGTCTGAAGGGAGAAGAGTCAGTGCTCCCTGAACTCATGCAAGTGCTAGTTTTGAAGGCTTGAGGAACATGCCAGTGAAATATTTACAAGTGAAGTAGATGATATGAACTATTTGTCTAGATTTTGAAATAGAGTCAAAATACTAGATAATATTCCTTATTAGGAGGCCATGATTACCTTCAAACTTGAATCTTTGTTCTCTCCAAAACAAGAATTCTTTTTGTCTATGCTATATAGCCTCTTTCTGAAAGAAGAAACTATTTTCTTAAATAATTTGTAATACATGGAAATGTATTCTGTATAAATAATTAAAAATTTTAAGGTTAAAATTTGGTAACCTGTGGTCAACTTTGGTATAGAACTTAATTTATTCTAGCTGAATTTTGATTATGGTTTTCAAGTTTTCTATCCCTTTAAACTTTAGAATTTTAGCCCACTTATTTCTTGATGATTAAGGTTCATTATTGCCTTTTGTTCTTAAATTCTTGTTCTGAACTAGAACTTGAAGTGTATTCTAAGTACTCACATAACTCCTAAGATAATGACTTTTCAAAGATAGGTTTTCTACATAAGATTCTATATGATTCAGGGCTGGAGAAATGGCTTGGTGATTAAGAGCACTGGCTGCTCTTGCAGAAAACCCCAGTTCAATTCCCAGCACCCATGGCAGCTAACAACTGTCCATAACTCCAGTTCCAGGGGAATCTGGCACCCTCTTCTGACCTCCACAGACATTTCATGACATGGATACACTCACATACATGCAGGCAATATGCTCATACACTTACATACACACACACACACACACACACACACACATACACACAGAGTTTTTAAAGATTCTATATGATTCAAATAACAATAGTTGGGGATTATGTAGCTGATCAAAAATATTTTAGAATTTAACATCTTGTCCAATGTATGCAATCTGGTAAAATTTTCACAGTGAGAAATTGTCTATTATATGTCTCAGTATATTCAGGCATAAGTAAATCATAAAGAAATACAGGAGGAAATAAGGAAATATATGACTTATCTATTTTATGTCTCCAAGAGAATTCAAGGGAACACACTTCTTCCTTTGAAAGAATAAAATTCTCATAATTTCAGATCACTTCAGGCTAACCTTATTAAAAATTTGCTAAACGACTAACATCAAAGTCTAAATTGTAAAATAAGTGGAAAATATTTTTTTCAGAAATTTCACATTCAGACCAGTGCAATCCAGCAACCACTACTGAACTCACTCAAGGGACTATTGAGGTATCCTGTGAGGTAGGGATAGATTACATGACAGATCAGACAACTAGTCTTCCTTCCCATCTGGTGAGGAAACACTATTCAAATACTGAGAAAATAGAACTTCTGCATTCATCCAGGGCCCTTTAACTTTCAATGAGTTAGGAACTGAGGAAGCAAGTTTTGGACAGAACTTCCTGGCTACATTCTTCTGAGAGGATGAAAAAGCAAACCATTGAAATGTTACAGAGAACACAAAACGCACAAAGTCTTCCTATCTTGAAAGATTCACAAAAGTAAGAAGGGATTCACACCAGAAACAGAAGAGATGTATAGTTAGCAGAGAAATGGGTCAATTTAGATCAGTTAGGCAAAGGGCAAGCATTTTTGTCTATTCACAGATTAACGGATGAGCAAAATGTTGTATAAATATGGCAAAATGGTATTTAACCTTCAAAAAGGAAGGGGATTCTAATACATGCTACAATGTGGATGGGCCTCGAGATGATGATGTAAAATGACAAAATTGGTCATTAAAAGCAAAATAACTTATATCTCTATTTCTATGACTACTCCGTAGTTAAAAGCATATAAATGTGGAGTGGAATCAAGGATACAAGATATGGAGCAAAGAGGAGGAACTGCTGCTTATCAGTGAACAGAGTTTTCATTTCAACAAGACAAAGGAAGTTACAGAATAGAGAGGATCCCACTCTTTCAATTTTTATTGACTGCTGTTTCTTATTTTGTGTGTTTGCACACACAAGCACAAGTCAAGGAGTATTGTGTAGATGAGAGAAGAGTGTGAAGGAGTGAGTTCTCAGGCAAGGCAGCAAGCACCTCTACAGGCTGAATCATTTCTCAAGTCCTGGTGTTAATTCTTAGAGCAAGATCAACAATGATGGGATTTGGATTGGGACATTTTGTTTGTGTGTTGGGCATACGAAGCCATGGCTTACTGTGGAATATGAACTGAAGAAACAAAATTTTCATTCCCTTGAGGAAGTGCAGGGGGATGAGTAGGCAGGAGCAAGCAGATGACTGAAAAACGGGTTACACAGAAGGGGAATTTTGGCAGAAGATTTGGTCATATGACTCTGAAGTTCCCCTAAAACCCTGATCTGCAATGACTGTGTGTGAGGAAATGGAAGAGGCCATCAAAGATGCGATTCCCTCGGGATGTGATCTAGTAGATAAAAGAATGACTCACAGGAGGCTGTGTTCTTAGATTGTTTATAGTGTGCCCAAAATAGAAGCACTACTGATTTGCTCAGAGAAACTGCTTTGGAAATGATATATGGTGTATTCCAATTTAGATCTCTCTTTCAGGAGTTCTAATTTAAAGTAGGTGCCATCAGTGTAGTCTTCTTTACATGCATAAACATACTAATGTCATTAATAGCTTGAAGTGAGGAACTATAATAAATAGCTATAATAAATGGGCAAGTCCTAACCTGGAGGAATTTCCATGGTGAAGGATGTATCCTGTTCAGTGCAAACAGCTGATTCTAGTGAGTAATTCTGTTAGTCTTTGATTGAAATTTAACAATACGTGTATAGAAAATCAGATGTGACTACAAAGAGCAGTAATTATTTTCTGAGCACCCAACAGCATCTAGTATGACATTCACTAAAGGAAACTTCTATGAGTAAACATAGAACCAACATAGAGTCGATATATAGGCCACTGCTAATCATTCTTTCTAGAATTAAAAACTTTCTGCCTAGAGCAAATAAATACTTTCAAAATACACCATTGAAAACAAAACTAGTGAATTAGATGTCAAGGCCAGTTTTTATACAATAACAATGTGTGTTTCTGTTTTTCTGGATTCAAACATATACTCAAGGTAATAGTACAAAATACAGGTGGACAATGAGTAACTGGAGTGACTTGTGATTTATAGTAAATAGTGGAATTATGTAAATAATTAGAATTAATTCAATAAGTAGAATTAGTAAATTAAGTAAATAAGTAGAATTATGAATAAAATGGATATGTAAAAATATACTTCATTAGTACCAGTGAGCTACTGTTTAGGAAAGCCTTAAATACCCAAAAATGATTCAATTTTTCAGGTTCAGTACTGAATAAGAACCCCGGTCCCTTACTAATATGTGTCAAGTATGTTGAACAGTGCAGGACACAGATATTGATGTAAATGAATAAAAGAATCGCCAGGTGTGATTGCTGTGACAATCAAATGCTTAATTAAACATATGAGACCATAATTAAAACATACTTTTCTCTTCATAAGATACCATTATCTTAGATTATTCAGTACATAAGGAAGACACATACATCAGTGAGAAGCCCACATTTCTGATTAAAGTTGTTGTGTCCCCTAACTTCAATTTTATTTTGTGTTAAAATCACTAGAGTGGTTTGTGGTGGGGCATGCCTGGAATCCCAGCACTCGGGAGATGGAGTCAGGAGGCTACATGCAAGGTCACGGGCAGCATGATCTCTAGAGCAAAGTCTTGGCAGCTGGGGATACACAATAAGACTCTCTCTCTCTCTCTCTCTCTATCTCTCTCTCTCTCTCTGTCTCATGCACATACACACACAGAATCTTTTCTTTTGTATACAAATTCAGAGCTTACAAAGTCTCTAACAGATGGCCATTTTTATTTCATTTTTATATACTGAGCATATTAGTACTTATATTTGATATATGATTATTTTAGGATTTTGCTGCTAGAGTATAGCAGCGTCACTTCTGCAGGGGAATCATGAGAGCAGTCCCTCATATGATTTTGTGACTTAATTTTTCCCCCTTAGAATTAACATTTATAATCATTCACTGTTATGATCAAGACCAGGATATTTGATGTTTGCAAGCCCTCAACTTTCTTTTATTCAAAGGAAGATCTTAGAAGCAGTGAGGACAATTAGCCTCTCCTAGAAAAAAAAAAAGAAATGTTGTAAGATGCATTCACTCTAACAGGAGCCAACTAATTTTTAATCATCTACTATATTTTAACCCTAGGGTATTAACATAAGAATAAGAGATTGTGCCTAATACGGATCAGTTCATCTCAAAGTTGAGGCCAAATAATAGCACATCAGATAAAAATAATGTATGGCTAAATAGCTACAGCTATTTACAAGAACTTAGAAGGTCCCACAATCGCACAGTGAACATTAATTCTTCCTTAGAGCTTCAAGGAAGATACTATAGTCTTAGAGACACAGTACACAGCATGAAGAGGAATGAACAAGTGACCTTGGTAGAATCTTGCCTTCATGTTTAAATAAATAAAGTGAAACATCTGGAACTATACGTTGACAAAGTTATCTTATAAATCTTATACATTAAGACCTCTATATGACAGATAGTATGCTAACTACTTGATATTTATAAAGGGAAGGTAGGAGACAGATGCATGTAGGTAGAATGATAGGTAATAAGCATGGCAGAAATAGAAAGTACATAGGCAGAAAGATAGATGATGTATAGATAAAGCGATCATAATCTATTCATTATATTTTCAAGCAGCCAACTGTCCAGATTATAAGTATTTGTTTACCCTGATGCCTTTCCTCTATAGATCATCTATCCCTTGTGGAACTGTTTTTCTTGTATAGTATTCCCAGAAACAACCAAGTTTCCTCCCCCACGGTAAGCATTCCATGAAGGCTTGGGGATCTAATGAACACCTGGCTCAAGTCAATTAATATTTTTTGTATGTCTCAGACATTTTCAGTCTAGCTTGTTTTTAAGGGTCTCAGGAATTCAGACATATTCTGAAGCTTTGCCTTCAAGTTCCATTTTGAGCACCTGACTTCCACACACTTCAGGTAAAGAAGCACTGAGTAAAGCTCAGAACATTGCTGTTTCAGACTATGATTAAAACCATTTGCCCGCCCTTTATTCTTAAACTCATCATTTCCAGGGTCACAAAATACTTAATTTTTCCCTTTCATCCTCTATTTTATTTTTCTGAAATCACTTAAATTGGGGAGTATTTTGAACATAAAATATAAATAATCTTAAATATTATTTTGAACATAAAAATACTAATAATAATTCTAACATACATAAACAACATGAATACAAAGAAACAATCCAAACCCACTGCCAGGAGATGGGAATTTTCCTCTTCTCCTGTCTTGAATAGTGTTTCTTTTTTCCCAGAAGTAACTATTATTAAAAGTTTAATATGTATCTTTCATATGTGAAAGAAGCACAACATTCCTATGGCCAGAAGAGAATGAGATGAATAAACAGCATATTTGAGGAAGTATGACCTCAGGTTCAGAATCTCAACAATGTCACTGAAATAATAATTAACTCCCAAGGAAGAAGACAGTTCCCAAACACTTCTTGAGATTATGAAGGGACCCTTTCAGGTAATCTATCAGTTACTGGAAAAGACAAATAATCGGGACAAGTAATGGCTCATTCAACCAATGCCTTTAATTCAATATACTGAGAATTTATAGTCTAGCACAGGACAGTGCAATGTTATAGCTTCTACCTAGGAATCAGTGTTTTGTGACCTTTGGTAGTTAATTTCACGACAAATGTTTTCTCATCTATCAATGGGGATGGCAACAGTACCTACTTCATAACTTGTGCAGATAAAGCAAATTAAGTCCGGAAACATTCTTGGCAGAGTATCCTGCACACAGTTCACAAACAATGTACCCTGTGTACCCTGTACGACATGGGTGCACTTACACACATGCAGACAATACACTCAGACACATAAAATAAAAGTAATAAAATATTTTTCAAAAAGTCTACTTCCACAGACAAAATTTTACAAAAGGAAATGTTCATCATCTCTATAAATCTATCAGGAGCAGGTATGCATCTAGGAAAAGAAGGAAATGCTGGACCTTCTGGGTATGAATGTTTTATATCTTCAGTAGTTACCTGTACTGTGGGTATTAAAAAGACTGACTCGGGCAATCTGGTTTTCAGACTGTGTTCATGCATTTGATGCCTGAATGAACACCTAATAACTTTCAATCAGTATAGTAAACTATGAATATACAATAGGATGTAGAAGAAAAAAAATTGTGAAAAACTTGCCTCAAACAACTCAAAAACTGCACCAAATTTTGACCAAATATAGGAACCCCCATTAGGTATCTCAATCTTTCTCTTAAATCTAAAACTCAACTTTCTCATTTGCTTTTGAAACAATGGCAATAAAATCAGCTCCTTCCTTGTTATGTTGCTATGAGGTGAAATAAAATTGTTTCCTTAATGCAACTGTGTGAAAGCTGAAGTACAATATGAGGCTAAAAGTGCTCCTGACATTAACACTTCCATGTGACTGTTGACATAGTCACTGTTTTGGAACAATCCATTAGTCTATTAAGTAAGGGATGCCTCATGGACAACATGGACCACCACTGTCAGATGGAGAACTACTCAACGACCTTCATTTCACTCACACCTGACTCCTGAATGCAAAGTCTGCATCAAAAAGTTGAATTCACTATGACCAAGTTAGATACAGAAGAAATGAAATGGAGAACTAGTCAATGACCTTCATTTCACTCACACTGACTCCTGAATGCAAAGCCTGCATCAAAAGGTTGAATTCACTATGATCAAGTTAGATAGAGAAGAAATGAAATGTTTCTTCTTTTCTGAAGACTTCAACCATGTATCTTCTGAAGAGTAGTGCCATGAAATGCAGTGTGTCATAAATTCTCTTCTAGACACAACAATGACAGAACTCAAGTAAATACTTCTAACCTTAGAGGTCAGATCTGGGGATGTCATGAAGTGGTGTGACGGAGTTTGGCCAACTGCTGATCACAGTCACTGCATGAAATCAAATATTCATTTCCAGGCTGATCAGCACAAGAATCCTCTTTAGAAGAACTAACCTCTAAAATGTTTCACGGAGTTCAGATTCTGGATTTTTCAAAAGCAACTTTGTAAATTAATATTACAAAAGACAATGGCCACAGACTGAATATTAAGTTTCAATTTTCCTTCTATCAGAGTAAATATTTTTCCTTAGTTGTAATGTGGTGTTAACAGTAGCTTATAAAGTACATGCTTCATTTTCACTTCAAACCTAGTATTGTGATAAAACATAGAAGAAATAAAATGTCATAATAAATTACATCTATCTTCCTAAAAGTGGTTAGTTTATGGGTTAACATTAAAAGCCTCTCTCTCCAGGTTGGTACTTTAAATACTGGGATTGCTTGCGCATGCTCCGTGGTTCGGCTCCTAACTCTGATGAAGTTAGCACCAGAAGCTATTTATTACAAAAAGGAAAATAACCAAATAGCTGCACAATATATGTACATGTTTTTATTGTTCTTCAGGATCAGGAAATGCATTAATTTCCAATTAATAAAACAGCAAATTCTAGTAGACTAATGCAGATTTCCCAATTTATAGATAAATTTGCTTTTCAATGAATCAATCAATTATTTAATTTACTAGTTAACAACTTTACAAAGTGCAAGATTCTCTGGTCAAGTATACTATAACCTGCTTATCGCTGGTCATTTCTTGGTAGAATTCAGTAGAAAAATCTGAACGCTACAATAGTGAATTTGTGTGATAGTCCTACAATAATTATACACAAGTGACTGGAAACTCATGTGAACTTTGATAAAGAAGTTAGTGATTTCTGCTTGTCCCACATGCACAAACTATTCTTAGCAATTTTTGATCAATATAAAAGGGTAAATTTGAAAAATTCATACTACAAATGTCACATTCACTTTCAGAAGGAAATGTGCAGTTGTATGTGACAATACCGAATAAAATGTTGAAACATGTTTTCCTTTTGTTTTACTTTACTCATTTTTGTAATACAACACTGGTTACTGGAAAATGCCTTACAGCTTTATTCAAAACACATGTTCAAAGATTTGAATGAAAAAACTCTGACTCTCTCTGGAACATCTAACCGATATATCATTGGTGCACTTTAATTTTTTTTCCTTACTGTCAGGAACACTTTTATGTCTTTAAGATTTATTTAAACTAGTTTATTATATAATGAAGCTTGTCAGATCATAGGAACAAAGTCAAACAAGATGTGCCATATCAAAGTATAACATTTAACATATAGATTTAAGTATACATATCAAGTACAATGCAATCAAGCAAAGTTTAATCTGAAAATGCAAATGTTTCAGATTATTAAAGCCACATCTTTCCTTTGAAGCATAATTTAGGCTGTTTATCAAAAAGCTATGTGTAATTATTCTCTCCTACCCTAGACTTTGTATCAACAGCCCTCTTTTCATAAGAACTTTTCAATTTCACTTTAGACTGGGATTTTAAATACTTAACCACCAAAGAATATAGGAACACAAACGGAAAATTAAAAATCTTTACAATGTATCATGTTATAATTGCGATGTTTTGTTGGTAAATCAGGATAATATTTCAAAAGGAATTTTTCCAGGGTTTAAAGAAAAGTTCTAAATGCCTTTGAAAATCAATTCAACATAGTTCTAGAATTAAAAACGTGTGCTTATGCACAACATTAAAATATTTTAATATGAAGCTTTAGAATCCATTTGGCCATTCTCTGTTTCAGCCAACAGAAGCCAGGAAAAAAAAAAAAAGTCAGCATATAAGTTGGTACAGAGGAACTGCGAAGCTGTGGGGAAAGAGGAAGGAGTTTTGAGTTATAAGTGCCTGAATGTTTCAGCTTAAGTTTGTATGAAACACAATTCTCTTTCCTTATGTACAATTTTGATCATTTAATGTGTTTCTATGTGTGCATGCCTGTTCATGTGGGGGGCGTACATGTGTGTATAGGGGTGCGTGTGCATATACATACTTGGAGACCAGAGGATAATCTCTGTGTCATCCTGACGAACATTATGTACTTCCTCTTTAAGACAAAATCTCTCACTGCCCAGAGTCACACCAATTAGGCTAGTCAGTGAGCACTAGAATTACAAGCAAGTGCTACCATGCCCAGCATTTTGACTTGGGTACTAGAGATGAAATTGTGGTCCTCATGTTTCTGTAACAAGCACTTTAAGCCCTGAGCCTTGTCCCCAGTGCATCTTCTATAAATCCATTGTTCTGTAACATTCTCTTATACACACTATCTGAAAAGACATTTGACCTGCTCTAGGAAATTTTAGACCTGAACACCTATGAGGGAAGTGGTCTTCTGCAATATAGGACAGACTGAATATCTGTCTGAAGACATGATACTTTATTGCACAAATAAGTACTGAATATAGCATAGATGCTTTGGGTTCTTATTTACAAAGCTACTCAAAGAAGAGAACTCATTTAATCTTAAATTACAAATGCTCGCATATATTATATTCTTGCTTTAAAGCAGCAATTTATAAAATTGATTGGACCCTGATTCCTATAGTAAACTTTAAACTTAAAATACGTATTTAAAAATAAAAAAATCAATGAAGTTTTTTGTATGCAAGAGTATCAGTTCAGTGTTTGTGACCTTTGATTACCGAGAAACATATGTAGCTGTTCCCATCTTACCACAAACTCTGTTGTGCACTCATTTAATCCAGGACTCTTGAACCACTAACTCTATAAACTATGCATTATCCTCTTAATATTTTAGATTTTACAATTGTAAACCTACATTTGGTAATAACAGGGTAAAAGGAAACTGGTATCTTAAAGAATTTCCACTTCGCTCCTGCTGTGGTGGCATATGCCTTTAATCCCAGCTCAGGAGTGGAGTGGAGGCAGAGGCAGGTAGATCTCTGTGAAATGGAAGCTAACCTGGTCTACACAGGGACTTCCAGGTGGGCTGGAACTAGGAAGAACCCTATAAAAATAAGACAAAACAAAACAAACATAAACAAAACAAAAATAAATAAGAGAATAAGTAGAAGAATTTCCACCACAGATCAGAGTCCTTAACACGGAGCGCTATGTATGATGTCCTGAGTTAAACACCTAGCCTGGGAAAAGGAAAAGTAAAGATTCAGGGTGACTTGATTTTTTTTTAAATGGATTTACTCATAGGTACCTGATTTAACTGATTCATAGCTAAAATGAATACTGAAAGGGAATTCTGATTTTATTATATCTTTTAAGTGATGTTTGTAAAGTCATTAAGCTAATGAAAAAAAACACAATTATATATTATCACAAAACTCTTTTATTGTCTATTTAGGAAAAGAAACCGATGACAAACATTCTTTAGACTAGAACTTTCTTTCCTTTTCTTAAACGTTTAATTTTAATTTATTTGTATGAATGAATTTTCTGTATGTATGTATATGCACCTGTGTCATGCAATGTCCATGGAGACCAGAAAAGGGTATCAGATCTCTTGATGCTTGCTACTGATTACTATCAGCATTTGAGTGCTGGGAAACAAATCGAGGTCCTCTGCAAGAGCAGCCAGTGCTCTTAACCACTAAGTCATCTCTTAGGTCTTCCCTAAACATTTAGAAAGGATGAAACTATTTCTGACTCCTTAATGCAAAATCTTTAAAAAGTCATGAAGGATTTCAGATGAAACACAAAAGAGCTTTAGCATGAGGAACGCAGAACGTGGAGGTCGACGTTCTCAGAAGCACCTGCAATCACCAAGTCCTTTAAGTCACAGGACTAGGGATCTAGAATGGCTCCGGCTAAATCTGGATGAGAAGGGAGAGAGGCAGAAGATGGACTGTACACCCGCGTTTTGTACCTATTGAGCTTTTCACTACCCTCCCATTTTACAAACACCCAGAGGCATTTCTTTGCAAATTCTAAAAATAAAGCAATAAACTTTAATTCCTCAACTTTCATAATATTTTGACAGATTCTTCCAACTTTAATTTCCTTTTTGTAATGGTAGTGTGATTTGCATTATGATACATGGCTTCATTTTGCCAGAAAAAAAGGTAAATCTCTAGAGATTTGCTCTGAAATTATGCGATACTTTAATAGACCTCCCCTCAGAATTGAATAAAATAATTTACTCATTGTAATCTTACTCTAATGGTTAGTAAGATCTCACCATAGACATGTATTAGAAGCCAGGTTTAAACATTCTAAAGAAATTTTGAATGATATTCCCAAGGCAGGATCTTATTTCTCACACAAAATCACTGATAGAGAGGAAAGGAATAGAATTGACTGACTTGAATTTGAAGAAGTTATGAAAATGAAAAAAAGTCACATACAAAGTTGCTTTATTACCCCATCTAGAGATGTGGTACCCTTTGATCTTCTTCCCTTAGGAAAAAATAACTCTGGTCCACAAAGGCAAAATGACAAGAGGAAGTGTGGTTACAGGACCTGGTGCTCCTGGATGAGGCTTGCTCCAGGAACCTGAGCTGGCCCAGAGGGGTGATGGGGATGGCTCTTCAAAGCAACGAATTTGTTTGTTGCTGCTGGAAAAATATCAGTGTCTCTAATTTGATTTTTTGCCCAAATAGAGTCCAAATATTCTGAAGTTTTCTAGGGAATGATTTTCTTCCTATAAGCCTCTCATACAATACATTTGAGTATCTTACAGCTACAAGGGACAAATAAGAGAACAGGCTAGACAGAACACAGGACTGGAAATGATGTGACATACATGAAGGGGTTTCAGTGGGATGTGATAATTGACAAACTATGCAGTCACCAAGAGAAAGGAGATCAGCATTCAATGGGAAAAGTAACTAATCAGAGACTTTAAAACAACAACAACAACAAAAAACCCATAACAAAACAAAAGAAACCCTCATGACCGCCCTACCCTTGCTCTGTAAATCCTTCCATGCTTCTGGAACACCTAAAATTGTCTGTTATCTAAGCAAAGAGATCAGAGAGATTTCTTCCTAGGCTGATCATAACAGAGACTTTTTCTTTCCATGTGAGAAAAAAAATCTCCCTGGCCTGGGAACCACAGACAGGGGTGCTGCACAATGTAAAGTGTATGCTCCATAGCTGATGTTTTCTAGAGCTTTCATGTCTATGGAAATTCTCCACGGAGACCAATATCCATTGCTGTCCAACGCTTCACTGGTGAAGAGTGATAAAGGGGATCACTCACTGGTTTTGTTAACAAGTTTAGATTTCCCAAATACATATAACACAGCCATTCATATGCTGTAACTCATCAAGATCCCTATAAAGACAGACCTTTTCTTTTCTGATTCATGTTTTAAATAGTTTGAATTATGTTCAAAGGATCAAATGCCCTGCAGTTTATTTCTGACAAATCATCCGTTTTATTGTTTTTGACATCATTTACTGACTTTGCTTAATTAAAAAGTTTATTTACATAAATGGGGCATTTGCTTAATCTAATCCATGATTTTAGGAGGGAGAAATGCTTTAGGAATAAAAAGAATTTCCCTTAAATATATGAAAATATGAATGGGGCTTCTCCATGAAAGTCCATAAAAATTAAGTCCCAGAATTAGAGGAAGTGTGGATAAAAGTACGGAAAGGGATGGTGAAAAAGTGGGCAGTTTCCAGAGTTTTGGAAAGTCACTTGTTAATTCTGTGGCTATTCTCTGAGTTAGATGCAGTCTCTGATTAACAGTGGCATTCCTACATAAAGAAAATACAAGATACTCTGAAAAAAAAGTTTTATACTCCTTAACAGCACAAAATCTGAGGAGTAGGCTTAAAAGTTTCCCTTACCATATCATCATATTTAGAGCAAATGGAAAGCATGTACTACAAAGATAAGGATTTGTTTTCCCTCCCCAAAATGTATACAGACACAGGAAGAAATTAGAAACCACAGAGCTCATGATACAAGGATATACATAGCCTATTAATTATTTAAAAGTTATTATACTTCAGTTAACACAAAAACACACACAATATATCAAACAAAACTGCCATTTGATGAACTGTAAAGATGAAGCCAATATTTTTCACAGTTCTATAACAGCCTCCTTAATTTGCAATATGCTTGGCATTAATATCATGAATAGATACTGTATAAATCACAAACTAAGTAGAAAGATATCAGCTGGTTGGAATAAGGCAGTACCTGGTGATATCTCCAGTAAATTGATTAAATGATGGTAAATTGTTCCTAGATATGGTTTTAGTCATACTGCCTAAGTGAAAATAGCCACACACTATCAGTCTGATCAAAAGACCAACAAGGATGTATATTCAAGTTTTGGTTTGTGAAACCATCCACTAAAACACACTAATGTTATTCATTGGCTATAAGAGCTAGTCTAATTCTTTAGAAAGCTTCTAGAACTCTCAGTTAATCCTAAAAGGCAATTACTGAAAACAGACTATGTCCATGCTCACTCTGCACATGCCTAGTTCTTGAGAGATTTACTACCTCTGCATGTGGGCAACAAAGACAGAACTTTAAAGGGCAATCTCTCTTTACACTATGCTTATGCAGCTAAGAGAACAATCCCTTCCAGAACTTTCTAAGTGTTTCTTATTGATATGCATACTTCTTAATTTTTCTAGCACCATTATTTAGCATTTGTAAATCTTTTTCTTTTTATTACATATTTTTATTATATCATTGAGAATTTCATCTGGACATGGCAGAAACTTCGTGCTGATGAACTCACAGTAGGCGAAGTAGGCTGCACATGATCTGCAGAAGATCAGGCCAGTATATCTTCGAAAATGGAGTGTGAGGGGCTCCCAAGCCTAACAAAAGGAGCTATTGACAGTTGATTGCTTCTAGGGAGGATGCATCAGATTCTTTTAAGGATTTGGCTTCTTTAGGTCTACTTTATGTTCCACTCTCCAGTGAATGGCCTCACACTCATGAGTATGTGGACAGCAAAAACTGGACCCATTGGTGCTATATTAACAAAAGACAACATGAAGCAGGGTGGGTGAGGTAGGGGGTTGGGCAGAAAGGAGTGAATATGATCACAGTAGGGTTTTTAATATTAGAATGCAATGTTTTATGAATCAAGGACCTTAAATCATATCCAGTTGAAACTCAATCCCCCCCAGTTTTGATTAGGATATGAAAATAAAAGTTCACATAATATGCAACTGAAATGTTTTCACACAAAATCTGGTACCTACACAAATTTGACAATATAGAATTCTGCATACTTACTCCTGTTTCCTGTAAACACTGTAATGAATGCTTTTACATTTTATGAAAATAATTATATAAATTGGGATAAAATTTTCCTAAAAGATTGTTGCCTAACTACAGCTAAAGCGCTATTATGAATAGTGTGTGTATAATATGAATTGAATAACAAGTATGTTATTGTAAGCAGAATTTTTTTGATTTGAAGAAATAAGTTCTTTTGTTCAGTAAACATAATTTTATGAAACACCATTCAATTAAAATTCATTATTTTAACATTGCTCCCTTAAATGAGAGATACTTTCTATTAATTATGGTAGTATTATATATAATTTAAGAAAAATAAAAGATAAAATGTAATTAAAGAGATAACAGGTAGCTGCCAAATTAGAGTTAATGACTAACTTATCTGGAGTTCATATTCTTTATGCTGTTAGACAGGAAATGTGGTTAGGTTTTATTATTCTGTTATCTGGGAAGTTTTTTTCAGACTGTATTTAATATTACTTTATGTACATTAATCATTCTTTTAGATAAAATTTAGGTAATCAGTCTTTACCCCAGTTTGTAAATTTTCAACATTTATTTCTAGACATGGATTCATTGCTTTCATGGTGGGCCATGGTAGGCATAAGGTCTTTCAACACCTAAAATTTTACCAAATCAAACTGTAGTCTAGGGATTCAGAAAGCAGTAGACCATCTACCTGTGTATGAGGAAATTTTATCAGGAGCAAGGTCAATCAAATTTTTCAATATGTATCTACCTCAGCCTCAGATTTGAAAGTGATGCTGCTCTCTGTCACTTTTCTCCTTGTTCCTGAGGTTCTCTTCTTCTTTGTTTCTTGGAATATTAGGTAGAATATGAAGGAAAGGCAGAAGGAAAGGCAGAAAGCATTCTTATTCCAAGCTTTCAGGATGATACTGACCTTTCACTCATGTCCACCAAATAGTTTATGCTTATTTCAATCAATGACATATATCATCCTTAATTAGCACCTAACCCATAAAACAGTTCATGTCTGAAGTGTTTTAATTACTACTTTACGACTCTGGTTCCTATCATTATAGCTGCACAGAAACCAACATAAAAAGCACGACATTTTCCAGTGCACAGGGGCAGTATATGTAGCTGTGATTCATATAGGCTGTGTTAATGTTCAGAGACACAGCACCACACAGGCTGTCTGTTCCATGTAAGCTGAGGGGTTATGAGGGGTTAATCACCAGCATTAGCGGAAAAAGAGTTGTTGTTTGTTTTTTGTTTTTGTTTTTTTTTTTTTTTTTTGAGAGAAACAAGGAAGCAATGGAAATCTCAACATCGTTCATAGCATGAGTGGGTTATCCAACTACAAAGCCAACTCCAGGTTCACAGTGAACACTGCACTTCTCTCCACTTCAGAACCATACAGTTCTGGCAGCATTCCCTTTAATATAGTATTTGTGAATGATACAGAAAATCAAGAAAATGATTTTCATGTTAGCAATTAAAGAACTTTAAATTACTTTAATGATTTATTACTCAGGTAGAATACTGTAAATAATGCTTTTCTACAATATGTATGAAGTACTGTGTGTTTTAGATGGTCAAGGGATAAATATTAATTTTTTTCTAAAATCACTATTACAAATTCTGTGGCCTCAGATGATAAAATGTGGCCTTGTTCTTTTCGCTCCCCTTAAAAAGTGAGAGGAAACAGTTTGAAGTATTAATTTTATCAGAAATAATTCACAAAAAATGATTTATAAAGTCTTTAGAAGCTAAAATTTATTCTAATTACTATGTAGTTATGATGCCAGAACATCAGAAAGTCTGTTGTAATACACTTGTTGTAATACACTTGAAACATGAAACCATAACCTTGAATGGATGGATGGATAGATATTATGGAATAAAAGAAGACTTTCTACAGGAGGGAGATTCACTGCACCCCAAATAGCCCTCTGAACAAGGTTTCATTTTAACTCTCTTACATTAGAATTTAATTTTTCAATTGATTTTATTTTATTTTTTTTGTTAGTGAGAAAACTGTCTTTCATCTTAAAGTAAAGAAAGTATATGGTGATTAATAGGCAATATGTGATACAACAGTACTGTAAATATTTTTCAGCAGCTAAATGGCACTCTTTGAAATATTAAAGATAACAAAAGCATTTATGTGAGTTGTAGATGGAAATCAAAGTGAGACTTACATTTTGAGTAAATTGAGAATCTTGAGACATGTAAGAATATATGTTAAATAATTTGATGTGTCAGTATGGTGCTTGGGTTTGAAGCCACGGGCCTCCATGTGTTAAGCAAGCACTATTTTACTGAGTCATATCCCCAGTCTCCCAGTCAGGGAAGTGAATATGTGACTTATAGTTAAAGATGTAGAAAAGCATGATGACATAAGCTTCTGTGGTCGATTAGAAAATGAACAAAGAAACAGAAACTGTAAATGACTTTTCAGAAAGAAATTCATAAACAGAATATATTTTCGTTTTCCTGAACTGAGATATAATAATGTTTGTTGCAGAATTTCCTAAATTTGGGGTGTACAAGCAGATGATTAGGCAAGAAACCCATGGTCACAAAAAGTCCAAGAATCGTACATAAAAGACTGTTACAAATGCTGGGCCTGGTGGCGCACCCTTTACTTCCAGAACGCTGAAAGCAAGAGGCAGATCAAACATCCTGGTACCTAGGCGAGCTTGGGATGGTAATAAATACTGAGTTACAGCCCAGCTTTGGCTGCACAGTGAGACCCTCCCTCAAAGCACAAAAACATACAACAACAAAAAGTGTCACAACAAAAAGCGATAATTTGTGAACTTTTCTTGCCTTAAAGCAAATACAGACATACAGACATACACTGTTCATAAAATTAGCATCAAAGTGAATAATTTCTAAGGATGACAGAAGGTGATTCTAGTAAAAATTTTTGAGTTTTAAGATTATGTAAACATCTTATAATGAATAGAATTGCTGACAAATTCCTTCAAATTTCCCTTTCGTGTAAAACCTGTATTACTTTGGTTTTACAATTACTTGGTGCCCTTTAAAAATTCTTCTTGGAAACTATCATAACTTCATAAGCACCTTTAATTACCTGCATAAAAAGCAGAAGCTTGTTAGGATTCAGGAAGATTGTAAGAAAGCAGGTCAGACTCAATAATGCATGGTTATACAGTGGTTACAGGTTTTCTCAAGTAGAAAATAAGCTTCCAAGATCCCATTTTTCCAGTTTAATAATATAAGATGATTATTAAACTGAGAATTAAAAAAACACATTGAACTATAGACAGACACTTCACAACTGCTATCTCCACTGTTGCAATACTGAGAATGCACCTTACAAAGAGAACATATTAAAGGCACTCCACACACTACTCTGGTATTTAACTCCCACAGGAGAGATTCTACATTTCACTTTGCTTCATAATACCCATCTATGACACTGCCTAGATCACAGTTACATAAATAAACTTGAAGCATACAGAGTAAACAACAAAGAGGAAAACAAGATGGCACAACAAAGCCATATATTTGCAAATATAAGGTATCATTAACCAAAAAAGGATGCTCATCAGATATATTTTTACTTATTTAATGAAAATAAATCACACATAAAGTGATAAACCTGATACATAAGAGACTACAAAACAATAGTTGGCAGTATTGAGCTCAAATTGGTACTGGTAATTAGCATGAGAAAATACCAGAGTAGGAATTATTTCTCAAAGAAACATAGCAGGCTTGGATTTTGAACAATGGCCAACTAATCAACCTTCTATTCAATATATATCCTGTGGCTCTTTTTCCCCTCACAGATCTATTTTTGAAGAAAATCATAATGTCATAAACAAGTAGTTCTAATTCAAAATGCAAGGGAGAGCAAGGCTGAAATTTAGTTTCTGCCTCACCAGCAAGCAGTTCTTGGTTTATCCAGCCTTTGCAATTTTAGGCCCTCAATATTTGCACAAAATTATCAATTTTCATAAATGTTTGAGTTTCTAAAGGACCAACACAATCAAGAAAAGACAGATCCACAGATGACACAATGATGCCCTAGTTTTCCTTCCAAATGCAGGAAAAGAATAAAATATACTACCATCTATCTCTGCAAATACTCTTGAAATAAAGTTTGAAAAACACCCACTATACATACATGCTCACATTTTGCATACTGTATATTTATACAGTGGTTACAGGTTTTCTCGAGTAGAAAATAAGCTTCCAAGATCCCATTTTCCAGTTTAATAATATAGGATGATTATTAAACTGAGAATTAAAAAATTTGTTGAACTATAGATATACACTTCACAATTGCTATCTCCACTGTTGCAATACTGGGAATGCACCTTATAAAGATAGCATATTAAAGGCACTCCACACACTGCTCTGGTATTTAACTACCATAGGAGAGGTTCTACATTGTATATATACTAATTTCTTCATCTGTGTAGTTTTCTCAAATATACAATAATTAGAGACACATCATAATTATCACATTTTATTACTCAGGGTTCTCTAAAGAAACAGAATTTATAAAATGAATATATATAGCCATCACATACATCATGTATTAATATTTAAGGTTTAATTACAGAAATGAAGTAACAAGAAATGGTTTGTGTTATCCTGGTATGCATAACCTATCACAGGTTAAAAGAAATGCGAAAATACGTAAACAGCTTGAGAGAGAAATGTGTTTCTGAAAACCAATGTGCTAGGTGTTAGTTATCACATCTAATTTTGAAATTAGAATAAAAGTCACTAATGTGATAGAGCATGAAACTTGGAATAATGATATCTATATTAAAAAGCATGACATGGAGAGGTATAATAACTAAGGAATGTATTTTCAGAACATAAATAGAGATGTTAGAGAAGGTAACAATATTTTGCTGTAATAGGAAGTGGCATTTACAGTAACAGATCTAGAATAGGAACTACCTACCATTCATTTTGATCTTACAGTGGCCCACACATTGTCTCATGCTGTCTCTATATCTTTCTTGCAAGGGGAAGTCTTTTTAGAACTCAGCTACTTCATTCTTCAGGGCTGACTGGATGTCTGAAATGGGAGACTATCACAGACAAACTGATTTCCTTCCCAGCACAGTTCACTGTGATGGATACATTGGTGTGCTTCTAAGTGATACCTACAGTTTTAGAAACAAGCTATCTTTTGAGTGCATGTAACCACTATCAGCTCTGTCTTCCTGGTTACTGAGAAGCAAATTCCAGCAGGGCATCTCTTCTTTTTAACATGTCTCATCCCTAGTCACCTATATCATAACGTAGTCTCTAAAGGACAGTGTGAAATTATTATACAGATGCCATGTATTATTTCTGTTTTTTTATCTTCATCTTCTAACAATAAAGATAACTGTCTATACCATACTTTTTTATGTGATAATAATCATCCATGTTATAATGGCATGTATTCAGCAAAATTCATGCCATATTTAATCTCTCTTAATCTTTCTGCTCCCCATTAGCTTTGTAAAATACAAGAGATATCATATGAACATTCACATGGAAATTATTTCTTTCTGTACTATCTACCCATCCATCCATCCATCCATCCATCCATCCATCCTTCCATCCATCTGAGTGTATGGCTTCATATTCTCAGTATATTTTAACTGAGACAGTACTATTTCTTTGAAATAAATTATTAGAAATTTATGTCCTAGAATTCTAGCAAATGATGCTGAGTTAAAACTCTGAGTTTTATTACCAAACATAAACCCAAAAGATATAGCAATTAAATCAAATTACTACTAAGTCCATATCTATAATTAGAAAAAAAACAGAATTTGCACTTTTGTTACTCAAAGTTATTATAACTTTTCATCAATGAAGTTAAAATTCAATTAACATACTTTTAGTTCTATTTCTTGTTTTTGAATATTTTTATATATGTGTGCTTACACATATGACAAATGGAAATGTATGCATTGTGGCATGCATGTGCGTATGTGTGTGTATTAGTGTGTGAAAGTTAGAGGACACTCTTACTTGAAATCTGTCAGGGGCTGTCCACTTTCCTTTGAATCAGGTTCTCTCACTATTCTGAAACTCAACTGGTAGTTTATAGACTGGAGGGCTAGTGAGCCCAAAGATTCTGCCTGTCTCTGCCTCCCAGTGATGGAATCATAAGCCCACACCAATAAACTTGTTTGTTTTTTAACATACATTGGGGGGGGTTTAAATCAGATCCTTATGATTGCATGACTCTTTGTAGTCTCTTACTTTTTGAATATTTTGTCTCAATTTGGTGCTACCTGTGTCCCTATTCTATTTAAAAGAAACTGTAAAGTAAATCATAGAAGCTATAAACACTATAACCTTTTAATTTTATTTATTTGTTTATTTAATGTATATGGGTGTATTGCCTGCATGTAAATAAGTGCACCAATGTTGTACAATGCCCACAGAGGACAGAAGAGTGTGTCTGATCCCCTGGAACTTGAGTTATAGATGATTGCTAGCTGTCATGTGTGTACTGGGATTTGAACTTAGGTCTTCTGCAAGTACAACCAGTGTCCTTAACTGCTAAGCCATCTCTCTAGCTACAAAATACTATAAGCTTTTAAAAGCTCCCCTTCTAAAAAAAACGTTTATTGATTCTTTGATAATTTCATGCATTGTATTTTGATCATATTCAGACCCCCTCCCCAAGACCCACACAAATTCTATTCCCTCCAATCACATCCTCAATTTTATTTTTGCTTATTATATTGTTTGAGTCTCATATACTTATATAGAAGTACTTAGATTTTCAATATAAGATCAAAGGATGTATTTGGAGATTCTACTTTTAAAGTGTCTGTCCTTCAGCTAAATTTCAACAAACAATTTTTCAATCTATCTGTGAACAAATTTGAATGATTTCTTGACTTGAATTTATTTTTTAAGGTTTCTAAAATATTTTAAAATTAATCATGATACTTTACATATTCAATTCATCTATTATTAAATAACGCATTCTTACGAATTCAATTGTTACTATTTTATTATTTGACTCGAGCGGTAGAATTGCATACAGAACGTGAAATGACTTAACTTGTACTCAACTACATGAGGCACAATAAAGTAGACGTAGATATAATTCAAGTAGAAAGACATGTAGGGAATTAAAGATTGCTTTGAGTTGGAAAGGTTCTTTAGTAGAAATTGTAAGGAGGTGATTGATAGAAACTAGAGTGATCTGTTTACTGAAACAAAAAATCATAACCTTATAAAATAAAAAGCCATTTCTCCATAGTCTAATCCTAATAGTTCCGATCAATAAGGAAAACATAGAAACCAATAAAACCCAAACCCACAAACCAAGATAACACCCCCATAAAATCAAAAACCAAGAGTCCATCAAGTTGAGAGGCAAACTGACTTCATGCACTTACTGTAACTTCTCTGTGGAAAAGGCAGCCGTAAAGGATGCACATGTAACATTAATGTGCATTTTCTCTTTCTATATGTACCTGTATCCTTTCATTCTACTCATTACCATGTTTTAAAATAGAAGACCTCTTTTAAATGGCTCCTTTCTATGAATGATCCTACTTGTACAGTATGAATTTTCAGAAATTTTAACTGAGCAAAATTAGTTAACAGAACTTGCTGTTGTATAACTTTTCATGCTAATG
This sequence comes from Eospalax fontanierii, assembly GCA_035773235.1. Taxonomy (NCBI): domain Eukaryota; kingdom Metazoa; phylum Chordata; class Mammalia; order Rodentia; family Spalacidae; genus Eospalax; species Eospalax fontanierii. Next base: position 57,470,109 of record CM069532.1, read on the forward strand.
AATCCATTCAAAATGCACTAGATTTCTGTGTGTGTCAATCAGTGAACTAAGTTGACAGAATTATTAATGTTAGAGAAAAAGTTTACTACAAAGGTTTAAATATGTTTTATATTAAAATGAGATATTAAATGCTTCTCTCCTTTTTATCATTATGAAGAGAAAGTATTTAGAATTTTCTTTTGCAATTTGTTGGTTTTTTTGTTTCCTATTTCTGTAAATGAGTGACACCTTTTATAAGAATCAAATGACACAACTTTAGAAAAAAGTAATTGTTTGGCAAGCAATATAGATGGATATATTTTGCTTGCCCATTTTTAGATCAGAAATATTAGGGTTATAAATAGCTGTTCAAAAGGCTGGTTGCCACCCAGAATTAAGGAACTTCAGAAGCAAAGCATGACTTCACCAAATGCTGGGCTTCAAACATATGGTACTTAAACTTCAATTTGCCTCAAACCTTTAGTGATGCTCTGTAGTCCTTTGATCTTAATCACCCACACCATTGTATTGAAACTATTCTAATACTAGTCCTTGCAAATCACAAAAGTTAGAATACCTTGGAAGTTAAGTGATTCTGTTTCATAACTCAAACACTAGAGAGCCTCATCTAACAGTACCAGATCATAAGAAAACTAGGACATTAAAGCTATTATGAGAACTCTATTCACTCTAAAATCTGAACAACTACTCTCCCTGTTTGAAGAAGCTCCTGTCAGCTCATTGCAAATAAAGAAGAGATCTATTTGTGGAACAGAGATCGACTATGTTTAGAACTGCTTTCAGGAACACAGTAGAAACCTGGGGAAGTATATCTTCTGAGAAAATGATTTTTTTTCCTGATTTTTCTTAAATGTTTCAGTATAGCTCAAATATGAAACTTTTAGCCTGAGTGTTGGATTAGAAAAGTTGTACTGAGACCTGCATCTAATAAGATATCTCACAAGGTACTGTGGCTGAAACAGAGTTGAAAAGTAGTCCTTGGGCAATTTCAGCATCACCAGGATGATACTCAAATACTAATATGACTGGGAACAGAGCTCATTGGTACAGCACTTGCCCAGCATGTGTGAGCCCAGGAGTTCAGTTTCCAGCACTGCCAAACAAACAAACAAAAATATACAGAAAAAAATGACAAAAGTCATATAAAATACAAATAATTAAAAGCAATTAAAAGAATATCAGGCAAGGCAGAAAGGAGCTTTCATTTGGCCTTTGCAAAATGCTAAGGGAGTGCAGAGAAGGAAGGGATCCTGAGGTAATGCAAAGAGGAAGCTGATACCAGAATGAGAACCCAAATTGATGTTTCTCACTTAGTCATGCCTCATGCCAGGTCAGTAGTTTTGTTATTTGAACAAAGAAGGAGGGGAAAACCACATGCTTTAAATAAAGTCAGGCATGTCTTTGCATACACAATTAGAGACTTAACTTGCCATGTTTTGGTGATGTATAAGGAGAATTTAGCCTACATATATATGAAAGTTGATCACAATGAATCACAACTAAGCATGAAAGGTTAATTTTGAATTCACAGAATTTTATGCTTAAAAATATGAGAGTTAATCTGCGCACTGTAGTGACAATTTTTCTGCGCTTCAGTTGCTAAGAGGACCTAAATCTTTGAGAACTAAACTCTGCAATAAAATCCCTGGCAGTGGATCACCTCTTCTTGCAAATATCACAACACTAGAGAGTACGATCCCTCCCCTACACTTTTAAGTCAAAAGTCGATCAACATGGGCCTATTAGTGTTCCTTAAATCCCAACAAAGTTGGAGCACATCAACTTAACAGAAGAAGGAAGTCCCTAAGGCAAGGTAACTCTTTGAAATCTTTTTAGCTCCTTTCATCAAAGATAAAATCTAGGGAGAATATGAAAATAGCTTCACTTGACCATCAACATGGCTATAGCAACAAAGGAAACAAGGATGTAACTTCTACAGCCAGAATACACACCCTGCGGGCATTTCCGGTCAAAGAACTCCACCTTAACTAAAACCAAAATGCACAGAAAGACATAAAAAACCAGAAAGATTAATGTAATTATTACCATGTGATCAACACAACTGGTTATATAACCTACTGTCTTCTGTAGTAAGCAGTAGCAATTTGCATCCTCATGCATTACATAACCAACCCTGTAAACACCTGTACATTGGTATTCCTTCTAAGTAGGTCTTGTCCTCAATAGAAGCAGTCTCTGCTTTATTCAACATTACATTTGTAACACCTGACACAGATTCCAGCAGAGAATAAACTCAATAGCTGCTAAATGGATCAAGCAAGAGAGATGGTAAGAAACTACTATTACTAGTCTTAGAATGTCCTAGACAAAGGATCCAGTACTTTGCTCATGCCTTTTTATTTCATTCTAAGTATTTCATGATGAAGAAATAATTATCTCCATTTAAAGTAAGATTGAGCTCAGAGAAATTAACTTGGGCAAGCTCACACAGTCAGTAAATAGCACAGTCAATATTCAAACACTTTTCTGCTCCAAATACCACTGCAGACATGCACTGAAGGTACACATAAGAAGGAAAAATCTATTCGTTTTATAAAACTGTAAGCCAGCCAGAGGTATGGGCTCAAATCAGGTTGTGTATTTCATCTATATAACATAGCAAAGAAACTGTAATCAGCTCTCAGTAGCCTTGAAATAGATGTGTAAATGTCTGCAAGGCACAAAATTGGTACAAACTGAGTATCCACCATTTAGTATATCAAACAGAAGACGGATTTTTCAGATCTTAGTATGCTTTTTAAGGTTAGGTACTTATTTGACTTATATATAATTTATAAAATGGTTTTCCCTTAATCACAGGAACACCATCATACTAGAGAAGACAGCATAATCCAGTTCCTCTTATGAACTTGGATGAGATCAACATAAACCACATATTTTGAAATAGTAAAATCTTATTCTTTTCATGGACATAAGCCAGGATCAGTGTCTCTCAGCTCAATACAGGCAACCTCCAAACTAGAAAATCTAAGCATACCAACCATCTTTGACATTCCTAATAATGGTATGAATTTTCAAAAATGGTGGCAGAAAAAGTATTGTGATAACAATTAATCAAAATACGAATGTCCTATATTTCTTTAGCTATATCTAACAGCCAATATTGAAATTTTTGCAGGATTTTTCAGTGTTCTACAAATTTGCAAATTTGAGTTTATGTCATAAATCTGAGAGGGTAAGTCAAATATAAGGTTCACATGATGGAGAAAGTGTCTATACTATGAAGCTGCTAAAGACTCCTTGGAGATGTTCTGTAGAAGGCAACAAAGGGAGAAATCAGCCAACTTTATCATTTTTTTCTTTCAGTTCTTAAAACCTTACTTCTATGTTTGGATTTCATTTGCTTACAATGTATTCTGAAAGTACTCTGATTAAAAGAAGCTTAGCATCAACTAAAATCACTTAAAGGATTTCTTCTTTCTTGAAATGACACTAACTTCTATGAGCTCCTGTAATGTGATCTGGAAAAATGATATGCTAATTTCACAATTTTTATATCATTGGTAGCTATGTAAAAACTCCAAAAGTAGAACTGATGCATTCCAAGGTATATTCCAGGAAGAACTGGTTGAATAGAAGAAAATAGCATTCTTCTGGCTTCAATCTGAAAGAATAACGTGATCAGAGGCATGACCACAGACTTGTACTTGCTTTTGTATTTAGGACATTTTTGTCGCTTGTGACAGAATCTGAGGTAGATCTCAGGACTTATGGTCTCAGGAGCATATATATCTTCCCTCAGTTATTCAGCCACATGGATATAGAGCTGCTGGGAAGGAATTCTGCAGATGGAACTGAGGTCCCCAAATCAGTAGAAATTACAATAGATTATCAGGGTGGGCTTGATTTAAAAAGAGTAATGCTTAATCTTGGACAGGTGTTAGTCATGAAAAATCAGGAAGGTGCCACTTCTCATCCAGGAGAAAGAAGACATCTCTGGAAGCACTTGGCAGAGAACTGTCCTTAGGAGATGGCGACAGGAAGGAAAATAGGACCTCAGGCCTACAGTGGCAAGGAATGAAGTCTGCCAGCAGGCAGTGAGCTTGTAAGAGGTCTCTGACCTCAGATGAAAAGCACAGGCCTTGCTGACACATCAGTTTCTGCTCAGGGTCATATTGTGCTCTGTCTCCTGACCTCCACAAACCAAGATAAAAAAAGAAGCATAAAATTTGTAAGCTTCCAAATTCGGGACAATTTGTTACATATAGTGATATAAAATGTACATCTTTGGTTTTTCAATGTGTCCTAAATGATCCTATATACACTCACTGTATTTACTATATGCTGCCAATATATTCTGTCAATAGTATAATATCATCTATCCATGGGGAATGGAAAATAACTTGGCACAATTCAGCCATATTGTATGATGGAGCTAGGGGACAAGACACACAAGTAGAGAATAGTTTTGGAAAAACTCAAGTATGAATCACTACAGTTGTATTTTTTAATAAGGACAAGCTTATCATAACTGCAGAATGTGCAGTGGAGAAGGAATATAGGAAAAAGATCAGGTAGTAGACTGGAGGCAATGAATCACAAGAGAAAGCAAGTAACTCCTGCAGAACACAAGCTATGAAAGAGGACAGGGATGATACTCCTGAAGGAAGGTCTATATGTTCATCACACATACACATTCATTTTAGTCTTAGGAGAAAAGGGAGTCTTTGCAATTCATTCATTCATACAGCAAGTAGGGGGGGGGAGGGAAAGGGGGAGACAAAAGCTATGTTATAAGGAGTGCCCATTCTGTGGCAAAGAAGAAAATGAACAATTACACATATGATATTAAGTTCAGGAGGCAGTATGTATTTGTCTCAGAATCTTCAAAGGCTGACACTGTGGAATTAATAAACAAGGAAGTTGATTTGTGAAAGATGTGGCAGAAGGAAAAGCAATGAGATCTGTAAGATGACTCTGGATGTTTTGTGTGAGAGACCAAAAAAAGGGAATGGGAAGAGACAGGAAACTAGAAAATAAAGCATAATGGTAACAGTCTCACAAGGCTGTTAGCAGTAATACATGCATATCCATACACACACATGCAGAGATTAGAGTAGCAACGGCCAGATAAGGTAGCTAGCAATAAGTGATACACAACGTGTTTATGCACACTCAATGAGTAGAAACAGAAACAGGCCCAGTAGGCTGTTAGAAGTAACACAAGCACGTACATGCATGGTGATTAGATTAGAATGGAGCTCAGTACACAGCGATCACTAGGCAACCATAAGGCACTGTGATTACTAATTGTTCTTTCTTAGAATTTCCCATGACTGCTACCTCTCCTTCTTCCTCAATTATTGATAAAATATTCTATAAATAAAATATGTCATAGGCCTACTAAAGAAAACTGGCTTTATCATCAATGGCCCATTCACAGTTACCTCCTTAAGATTATCTGTGTGTATAAGGAACATTTTCTAGCTTAGTAGCCCTTCTTCATAGGTACTTATGTGAACATTTACAAATTCAAGCTCGGTCACAGTATTATTAATGGAGACCTGTGTTACAGCTGCCAGTTTCTATAACTTCCTCATCATATGTAGAGAGAACTGGGTACAGTCTCACTATATACTGACTTGTGGTTAAGAACAATCCTAGAATTAATAAAACAGAAACTTCTTTCTATAGTAGGACGTTTTATCAGTTAGTGGAGTACTTATCCATTAATGGAATTTTTCTAATAAAAAATTGGACATAGTGAGTTCTATGTTTCAGAATTTAAAAGAAAAAAGAGTAGTTAAAGGAACTGACAGGATCCTATCCAACTAAGTGACAGAAAAGTTCAGCTATGAACTTCAAGTCATAACTAAAAATTAACCCTTAGGCATCAAATTAGCTCCATCCCAGTTCCAGTGGTGGATCCAGTAGTTAGTGCTAACTTAATTCTGAGACATTCACATGAATGATTATGAGGCATGGTTTTCTGTACTTTGCTTTTTAAAACCGTTAGTGTTTTATTGCCTTTGGGAAGTGAGTTGGTGATCAACCAATCATGTTTAATTATGTAACTAGGTAATAAACTAGTTATTTGGAAAAAAAGTTCTTTTAGGGTTTTTATAGACTATATTTTCCTTCTCATTCAAGATGATTTTGGAAGTCATATTGAAAAGCAGAAAAATGGGCTCAAAAATATAAATTCACTAATAATTCAGAATTAAAATAACCTAAGTAGTTGAGGGTTATTATTATAATTTTTGTATGTCTCAGAATTTCAAAAATGTTGTCATAAAAAGTTTATATTCTTTGTAGTAAAGCCCAACTACTTCTATTGTGTTTTTACCGTGAAAATTCTGCATTCTGTCAGTGTAGTTCCAATGACTTCACACTCTCACCTCTTCAGAATAATACTCTTTGTCTCCTGAAAACCATCTTCCAGGACTTCATGGGACTTCTTAACCTAAATATTCCTTTGCCAATCCTATCCAAGCTTGGATGCACACCTGGTCTTAAGCCAATTATATGGAATACACATTTTCAGTTAGAAACAGATGTGATACATAGGATACACAGAAAATATTAGCATCTCTCATTGCCACATGTGGCAACACATTTTGCTACTTAATTTTTCTGTAGCCACATTGCCCAATTACTTATATAATACAAAACCAAAACTAAAAGGCAGACTTAAAAAGCAACAGGCTTTCAAGAAAAAAAAACATTTTTTATTCCCCTTAAACCTTGTTTTATAGACAAAACACAGAATTCTTCCTGAAGCATTCAGTTCATTCCAATTAAAGTTTTATAACATCCCATTGTCTGACAGAATTCTGTTTAACAATCCCATATTTCTTTGTTTACTAGTAAAAGACTTGAGGTTTTAAACATTAATTAAAGAGTGTATATTTTGTTTCCATTTCTTTGTATCAAAAGATGCTGGATTATGATACTCTGACACCACATTCTATTCTCATTTGAAACAAAGGGTGACTTAGGCATGATGAAGAAAGACATGTCTATGACACTTAGAGAGGACAAGATAGCAAATGCTATCAGTAATATACTTTGTTAAGAGTTCTTATTAGTATGAGCTTTGCTTCTTAAAAGATCTTTGAAGCTATGACTTTGCAAAATATTTTTAAATCATTTTGAAATGAAAACATTTCAAAGGCAGAGGACAAAGTTTCATTCTTTCATCTCCCTGGTTATATTCAAATATACATTCCTTGATCCAGCTTCAGTGTTCAATGTGCTCTTTCCTACATTCTACAGCAAATTAGGTCCTTCTATGCTATGTTTCAGACAAATTTTTTTTAAATACCCTTACTAGTTTTCCAATTTCACTTTATCTACCCATTATAAGAGTACAACAAATGAAAATGAAATAAGTCTGTAGAGACTGGCTCTTCCTTATCTCTATATTTTACTTCATTTTCTTTGACAATTATATTTTATATAGACAATTACTGCAAAGCACACATAGTGGCTCTCTCAAACAAACTTTTTCTCTTACCAACAAAGGATATTTTACTGAGGCAAGAATAATTTTGAAGGAATTCTAAAATGTCTTGGACAACATGAAATCCACATATAAAGAACAGGTGACAAATATTTCAATCTCAATTTTTCCTTAATGTGAAGATCATTTAACAATATAATTACGATTAAAGAAAATGAAGGTAGAGTTAATCATGTCATTATCTGAATGAAATATTATAAAATTATAATCTATAAAATTATTATAAAATTATCCATACAAAGCCATTATATATACAGAAAGGCATGAATTTCTGCATGTATACAAAGTAATTTTTTCTCATAGAACTAATTAATAACATTTTAAGAATTTAGGATTCTAGAGTATAATTCATATGTCTACTAGAAGCAGCTATAAATTTACTGCAATAACCAGTGCATTTGAGTCTTCTATTCTGCATCTTTCTAAACTACCTAACTACATACCTGTTGCTATTTCTTTCATCTGCCAACATTCAAAAGTTCACCTAGCCAAATATCTCCACTTTCTTGGACAGGAGAATCTCATAGAACCGAATACAATGACTATACTCTTTAAAATTTTTCCTTTAACTGTATATCAACAACCAGACAAGTGCTTCTTCAGATATGAGGTGAAGGCTAGATGCTTATTTTTCCACTGGAAAGCAACTAAACTATCCTAAACATTTAGGATAAAAGAACACCAAAAAACATACTGGAGCAACCATTTTGAATTGCGATTTTATGGAAAAATTTTCAGTCTTTGGTTCAGGATTCCCACTTCTAGGAAGTACACACTTTTAACTTTTTGAGATATGCAGAGATAAACAATCTGAATCTTGACTATGTAGTAATTAAACTTTCCATAGTAAGTTCCAATTTCTGTCCTGTGCATCTCTGTACAAAGCATTGTCTTTGATGAGACTTTAACTATTTTTCTTTCAGAAGGTAGATAATATTGTCATATTTTACCACAGAAGAAGAGAATCAATTTCATTTATTTATATGACACTTATTTATTTGTTTGGATGCACATATATGTGATGGTACATATGCATGTCTGTATGTATGCAGGTATATAAAGGCCACAGGTAGATGCTGGACATATTCTACTCTACCCAGTTTTTAAGACATGGTCTCTCACTGAACCTGGCACTCACCAATTTGGCAAGACTATCTGGCCACTACTCTGGGCATCCACCTGTTTCTACCATCCCATTGCTAGAATTACAGGTGGAAACTATGATAAGGCTTTTTAAATCTAGGTACTAGTATCTTAACTCAGGTCTTTATATATGCATGGCAAGCACTTTATGGAATGAGTCATCTACATAGTCCCTTAGTAATATGGAATTTAAATGTCAAGATTCCAAAAGATGTTGCTGAATGTACGAGCTAGTGACATACCACATTATTACTCATGTTATCTGGAAGTATAATTGGCTTACTTGTTCTGTTAGCTTGATAGTCTTAACATCTTATGTAAAGAAAGGAACCACTGGATTACTGAGAGTGTTCTCATGTTCCTCCTTTACAGCTGGTGAGAAGCCAGTACAGTATGGCCTCTGAAATATTTGCATAATAATCAATATCAAGATGATAAGCTAATCAAACCTATTATACATTTAGCAACTAAGTACATAAAATGGCTCATTTATAAGATGTTTGTATAGATAGCCTTGGGATATGGTTATTTAACACTTTAATAAATGTAGTATACACAGGAAACCTTGATCATTATGACAAGTTAATGGTCTTTCAATTTCATAAATGTCACTTTGTTTCCAATATATGTATTCACTTGAGTTTTTTCTTTGTGTGTGTGTGTGTGTGTGTGTGTGTGTGTGTGGTGTGACAGACTGAGAGAGAGAGAGAGAGAGAGAGAGTTGGCCAGAGATTAATACTAGATATCATTCCTGGGACCTGTCATCTTAATTTTTGAGATAGTCTTTCACTGGTACATAGGAACTGCAGATTCGTCTAGGCTGGCCTGCCATTGAGCTCTAAGGATACACCTGACTCTGCCTCCTCAATGTTGTAATTACAAGGATATGTTTTGTTTTTTATATAAGGGCTGGGGATTGAACTCTGGTTTCACATGTTTGTATGACAAGCACTTTACCAACTGAGTTCTCTCCTTAGTCACTGAAAAATATGCACACACACACACACACACACACACACACAGATAGAGAGACTCAAAACATCTATAGGACATTGAATAGACATTGATAAGGAAACACTGATGAGACAAAGGTTGGTTTACTCAGAAAATACTTCTGAGAGCCTAAGTCTCACAGAAAATGCTGAGCTTAAGCAGAAAAGGCAGGAGCACTGATTGGTAAATTTGCTAAGCAAGTCTCAGGGGTGGAACTGTTCAAGAAATAAGTTTGAGATAAACCCAGGACAATAACTAGATATATTTTCAAGTGTTAGGTGGGAAACCAAAGAAGTCTGAAGCAATATGGTTCATATGCCAAAATACCTTAATAGTTTGCAGAAAGTGAGTCACTAAAAATACCTAAAATATTACATGCCAAGCCTTCTCTCTCTCTTTCTCTCTCTCCTCTCTTTCTTTCTCTGTCTCTCTCTCTCATGTGTGTGTCTCCGTGTGTGTGTGTGTGTGTGTGTTTCAAGTCGTTATTTAATTCAGTCCACATAAACAACCATGCAAGGTGGGCGCCATTGTCATTTTACTTTACAAAAAATGAAGCTGAGGTTCAGACAAGATATTTAAATAGCATAAAGTCACATACTCAATTACTGGCACAAGTATAATTTATTCTAGGTCCTTTTGGAAAGTAGAATAACAAAACAATATTGTCAGTGGGACAACAGAAAAAAAACTGATTTAGATGATTAGGAGGGGCAAGATGCAATGGAAGAAATCCTGGCCAAGACTACAAGTTCTCTTTGAAGTACAGAACACTGTGCTTGGCTTCCAGCGTATGCTTAACATCACTGTAACCTGGACAGTGAGCAAAAGTCTAGCATCAATAACAATATGTCACATTACCTTTGAACTTCACTAGTTTTCACTTTTGTCAACACACTGTTCTTCAACTGACATAGATTCTTTCCAGTTTTAAAAACACAAGTCCATGTAAGTTGCATGGCATACAGTCTACTCTTGAGACATATTATTGGATTTAACCTACATTAATCTATAAAAAAATTTAGAAAGGAGCACTCAATATAGGATACTATCATAAATTCACACCATTATAAGACATACTGGAATAGATCTTAGGAAAATATGATTTGAACATTTACTTTTTTATTGAAGAAAAGAATAATTTTAAAGATAGGCAATCATTGGGAACATGCTAAAAGATATATATTTAAATATAATTCTGTATTAGTTTTGACAGAAAGCTGTGCAACAAGATCTTTTTATTTTGTTGGAAAACTGAAATTTGTAGAAAAAAATTATTTCACATATCTTTCACAAGGTTCTGTTACAGCTCAAAAAAAAGTATGTTCGATCATTTCCTTAACAAAGCTTGAACTCATGCTGGGGCATCTCAAGCTGAAGCACTGGATTTAACAATGGACTGTGAACTCCAGTGTCCATGGCAACAGTAGCTAATTCTCCTTTCCAATCATGGTGGCAATTCTCTCCCATGGCTTGAATCAGTTACAAAACAAAATACTCTCAAAGACCTTTCTGAGCCAATAGCCTTGCAGCTAATCTGCTAATAGGAAATAATCTGCAGCTAATACACACATTCCAGGGCAGCAGTGTGTTTTCTTAATACTTTGTTTCGTGGGCCTCATTCCAAAGAAAGCACAGTAAAGAATAGAAAACAGACATTCATTAAAAATAGTATTATACTACCTGCCCACTATTAATGCCGAAAACTTGCTCAAACTTGCCAGGCTTTTAAGGAGTTTGTGAAAAAGCAAGTAGAGAAGAGGAGATGCAGAAACAAAAAGAACAAAAGCAAGTTGCTCATGCCCTGAGGGCGGGGCCAAGAGGAGGCAATGCAACACTATTGATTTCCAGCAAATCTTCAAAGTTAACAAATTTATTTTGCTTCAGTTCTCACTAGTTCATCGGATGCACTCCATTAACAAAAGTCTCAAGTGCCTCTACAGCATTTTCCCCTCCATTATGAAATAATAGAAATGGGTTAGCATTGAAATTAGTTTTTCACCTCAAGGGTCAAGATTTAACCTCTTGAGCAACTATAATGACTTAAATCATTCTAATTACAGAGAAAAGCAATCCTTTCCAAACCTGACAAAGTTTGATGAATCAGCTCATAACATTCAATGCTGCTTTTGTTCAAAAGAAGGACTGGGATGTTTTTGCTTGAAAGGAAAGCCATGAATAATCACAGAGAAAGAAGAAATACCTTTCAACCCACTTGGAGTAGAACTTCTTCCTGCTTGGAGTTGGGATGGCTTGACAGCAATGGAACTGGTCCCTTACTCCATAGCCTGAATTCTACTGGTTCAAAGAGATCAAGATGACTTAAACCTTAATGTTGAAGATTTGTATTTGGATGGAAGGCTGGATTGCCATTATATCCTCTAACCTTGCTTCCCTTCCAGAATAAAATGAAATTCACAGAAACAGAGGTGGAATTAAATCTTTAAAGCTAAAGGAATCACATCACCAAAGGGTATCTCTTCCTCCTCTAAATTCCCCTTATAATTTTTGTTGCTATGACAACATGATGCAACTCTGCATTACCATGACAATCTGACACAACTTTTAAGAAACAGTAAGCACTGTTTTACTCTGTTGTTCAATTGCTCCCAAGGAAACATGCTACTATTTACTTCTGTAATGAAACCTGTATGATAGTCTAATAGATCCTATTTTTGTGTCAGCAAAAGAAAAGTCAAATTATGGTGGAAACTGAACAGGAACAAATGTCTACATAAGCCATTTACAGAATGGGGATCATCTTTCTATTTCCTAGAGACCCTGAAAGACAAAGTTTTTCCATTCAAAGAAGGAAAGTTATTTCCTTATATTACACTGTGACTACTCCTTCAAACAGAACCATTTTACCCTTTTCTGCTATTGAAATCTTTTGCCCTCATCTGTACAACTGATAAATGCATATATCTACAAGCCCAGGCTTTTGTAAAACTAAAAGTTTGTGGGAAACTTATGAATGAACCACAGAAGCAAGTTAAACACACAATGTATTTTTGTGGGCTAAACAAACTCAGGAAAGCTGAAAATTTTAGTTGAATTGAGCATGGGATTTCTTGAACTTTTTCACATGTTCAAAAGAGGGGTATTTTGAGTCCTTCAGTATCCTTCCTGATGATCATCTCTAACTGTCATTTTGTAAAAAGGACCAAGAATTAAGAATTGCACATTCAGAGCTGGAGTGATGGCTCAGTGATTAAGAGTGCTGGCTACCCTCAGAGAAGACCCAGGTTGGAATTCCAGCCCCCATGTGGTGGCTAACAGTCTTCCATAACTCCAGTTCCAGGAATTTGATACCATCTTTTGCCTTCTCTGTGCACTGCACATCACATATTCAGTTACATGCAGGCATAATTTTCACACATAAAATAACAATATATTAGTTAAAGATGCAAACATTTTGCAATTTAATTCTGATACAAAATGCCTAGCATTTACTATAAGCAGTCAACGATTGAGATAAAAGTCCTTGTCAACAAAATATTAATTCCTATGGAATCACTCACATTTAAGGTAAAAATAATTTATTAATATTATAAAAAAGGAAAACTCCAGATTCAAAGCAATCAGTAATAGCTAATGAATTCTGACTTTTTCAAGCTAGTATAATGGTTTATAAGGCTCTCAATGAACCAGTGTAAAATAATAACCAAATGTCAAATTATTAGTACTTTCAACATTTTACATCAATTACAAACTCAATTTACATCAAACTTCTTAATATATGTTTTATGATAATATTAGAACATGAAGGTAAAAGATACTGTAATCAAGTATTGTCTACACTTTTCTCTGGGAGCAGATCTCTGAAAATACATGGATTTTTTTCTGGTGCATTATAGAAAACATCCATTCTCTCCTCATATTTGGAACCTATTGTTAATCCTACAATGGGCCCAAGTGTTTTCATTTTCAATCATTCTGAAAAACAGGGGTAAGGACACACAAAATACAGTTTCTGAAAAAGAAGGTTTAATTCTGTCATCTCTGGTAGAGAATAACCAGGCAGGATGAGTAGGTCGCTGCTTAAAAGAGCAGCTCATGAGCTTACTAAATTGATGATAAAATATAAGACATGAAAGCATCAAATTAAAATAATGCTACCCATGAGCCTCTGTAAATTTAGAACCGATTTTACATTTATGTTTTTATTGTGGGCATGTATCAGCAATGTGCACTCTTGTTATATTAAAATATCACAGTTCTTTTAATACAACATATTGATTTATAACACACATGGAGAGAAGTGGACATTCTCAAGGATGTAAAGGAATTAAGAGTCTGATGAGCTCAATCGCTACATAAAACCATTTGACATATATTATGCTACAGTGATGGGCTTCGCCTCTAAAGGAACTATGAATTTAGAAGATGGAATAAATATTTTACAACAAGCATCAGTACTTGTGAAGTACAACATGATCTTAGATTTTAGATTAGTGAAAAGACTTCAACCAAGTAATGTTTATCCTTTTTAGTTAATTTGATGATCTTGATTAATATGAGAGAGAATAAGTTACTGAAACAGAAGTTTATATAGTAGTGATGACTCAGAATATGAAAAATCTAAAACAAACAAAACAAATAAATATAAAAGATAATAAAGTATAAAATGATTATATTTTATATTCACTGTATATTTAATGTCTACATAGTACAGTTTCAGACAGAAATGAATAAATTTATTAAATATTTAAGGGTAGAATTCTATCTCCTTGGTATAAGTTGTACTAAGATATTTTGAAACCAATGTTTAAGAAAAATGGAGAAACACTTATCATTGCTGGCTTATTATGATGTAAACTGCCTGGGCATTACAAGAGGCTGCTTTGCTCTTTTCAAAGTGCAGACTATTGTTTGAGAGGAAAATTGATCAAAAAATTGAAAGATATATTAGCTCTCTGGATTTATTCTATTGTTTATTCTACCATCGAGTTTCAAAAGTAAAAAGATGAGTACAAATTCCTTTTTGCAAAATTAAGATGAATGTCAAAGAGATAATATGAAGTTTTTTAGTAAGTCAAAGAGAATGAAAAGAAACTCATCTAACTCATGCTAACCATGTACCGTAGCAGTAATAAAAGCTTTCTATGTCTTGACCACATTCGATTTTCTCTCTTTCCATTCTTAAAGTTCTCAGAAGATTAGAAAAACAAAAATGAAATATAAAGAAGTCATTTATGAACACCAGGAACTGATACTACACAGAAGTTGAAGAGATTAGAAAGTTATGAGAAAAAAATTTTTTAAACCATATGGACAATTAAAAGAAATGGACATCACTCAATAAAGTTACAAATGAAGGTTACAATTGGCCTACTAACTTCAATACTTAGGTAACAATCAAGAAAAATAGAAAATATTCTTATTTTCAGTTTAAAGTTTATTTAATTCTTTCATACTTCAGAAATGTTATTTTTATTTTTTGACAGGATCTCCCTAGTCCCACCCCACCAGGAAGACACTATATAGATGAGGCTGGCCTTGATCTCACAGAGATCTGCCTGCTCTACCTCCCAGGACTTGGATTAAAGGCATGGGTCACCACACTGGGCATAATTTTACTTGATCAATAGTACACACATAGAATTCTGTACTTCTTTTAAAAAATACTTTATTTAATGTTCATGAGTGTATTGCCTGTATGTTTGTAAGTGTATTCGTGTTGTACAATGCCTGCAGAGGTCAAAAGAGGGTGTTGAATTCCCGTGGAACTGGAGTTACAGAAGCTTCTTAGCCTTCAGGTAGGTGTGGGTCCTTTGTAGGAGCAGCCACTGCTCTTTACTTCTGAGCCATCTCTCCAGTTCCTCTCTCTACTTTTTTAAAAAGAAATTAAACAATTCTTGGTTGTTTTCCAAATACATAAAAACAAGACTCTCCATGGTCAGGGTCTTTCTTGTGAGTTAAAACTTGGCTTCTCTTCCTTTTTATCCTTTTTTTTTTCCCTTATGAATATTCTAGTATCAACGGGAAACTCCTTTTAGATATCGCAGCCAAGTTTCAATGTTAAAGAATTAATATTTTCAAATTGGTATGCTTTATTCTAACCAATAGACAGAAATGCAATGAGAAGCCATAGTGAGAAGCAGATTTTGGAGTGTTTCCTATAGCACATAATTTACTGTAGTAATGACATCTGTTTTTGTGTTTCCACTTCATTTCTTGAGGGCAGAAGAAGAAATTTGTTGGCACTGTTGTTGATTAAAAACAATAATTAATAAAGACTAAGAGAAATTATTGATCATCTTTCTTCATATGAGCAATATAACTACTATGATAGTATATATATATATATATATAGTTATTTTTACACATTTGAAGAAATATAGTGAGTTAGGATAAAACTTGAAGTTAATTGTGATACCAGGTAATAAAAGGGACAACATTTAGGAAGATGGTCCATTTATTTGTTACCGTAAAAGTACAACATCATCTTATTTGTAATAAAGCAGTTACTGTAGAGTCTATACCATTCAATTTGTCTCAAATTATCCAACTCCTTCCCTACAAAAGCAAGCAACTACATATTCAAGACTTTGCAGTGCATCCTCACTGAAATCTGTTAAACCAAAACTTATGAAGAACCGCAATGTCCACTTATTCCTACAAATTATAAAATAATATAGTTTCATAGTATACTACGGTATAAAATTAATATACTACACTATAGTGTAAAATACTATAAAACAGCAGTTTAAAAATTATTTTCAGTTTATCAGTTAATATGTGTAAGTGTATGGAAGAGTTTATCTGTCATTCTCTTGAGTTGAAAATAACCACATATTAAAATACAGTCATTTATCCCATTAGTGCATGTTCTTGACAAATATAAGAAATTCCAAATGTTAAACCAAACATAAACATACACATGCTGAGTGTCTGAGTCCATCGTGATCAGGAGTAATTTCTTTCACTGCTCCTTCTCACAGTTTTACTGTGGGTTTCTGACACCTATCAGAGCTCTCAATGCTAGCAACAGTAACTGTCTCCTACCTTGGCCTAAGTACTATGCACCACCCTCTTCTGGTTCCCATCAAAGTTGTCTGAGTACTCTTCAGGGACAAGAATCCTAAATCACATTTTCACCAGTTTCCTTTTTCTCAGTCTACATCTTTCTTTGATTTAATCAACTCAGAAGTGTTTATTTATCCATTCCCTAAACACACAGATGAGTGGGCACTATGCCAGAGTTCCAGGTACTGTTAGATGGTACAGAATCCAGAGGAATAAAAGACAGTTTGGTCACAGAGATATATACCAGGTTGCAGGGGGATGCGTTGGCAAATAAAATAAGAGATATAATTACTGTAACCTACAAACCCATTCTATGTGAGCTATCAACACCAAGAAATCTTACTCACCCCTAATTTTCAACCAATGCCTAAAAGTTCCTAATTTCCAAAAATTTTAACAAATTTAAAAAGCTATTCAGGAGCCATATTTTTACACCTTTACAGTATTAAAGCAGGGATCTTAGACAGGTGAAATTTATAGTTCTCATTTAAAAGTATCATTAGCAACAGTCTGAGCCATAAAAATTCTTAACAAAATAAAAACAAAATCAAAAAAAAAAAGAAAAATCTGTCCCTAAACTTGACTCAGTTGGGTTTAAGATATAATAAAATGCAGGAATTCTGGTGTATGTGGGGGGTGTGATGAGGAAGGTGTAGATAGAGAGGAGTTCTAAATATGACTAAGGTATATATTAAGATGAAGTGAACAAAAATTTAATAAAAACATATATTTAAAAAATATCTTGGTCTAGAGAGGCGGCTCAGTGATTAAGAGAACTGGCTGCTTTTGGAGAAGACCCAGGTTCAATTCCCAACACCCACATGATGACTCACAACCATCCATAACTTCAGTTCCAGGAGAATCTAATATCCTCTTTTGACCTCCAAGGGCACTGCAGGACATATGTGCACTTATACCCATGCAGGTAGTACACTCAAATACATACAATGAAGAAAAAAATCATCTTTCCAGGGGACGATGATGACCACATGGAAACAGAGTCTTCTAGACAGCTGCTCAGTGACTCACATAAATTCAGTAATAGTGACAGCGTGCACAAGTCCTATGCAAGCTCAAACCAGACAGAATTCCCTGTATAAACATGGGGAAGTGGGTGAGAAATCCAAACACAATTGAAGGATAATTATATAATTGATAGCTGCTGGGAGGAGAGAGTGTTTCATAGAGGTGGGACTCTTGGTGGGCCTAATAGAGGGATCCACATTGAAGGACATCTGGGGACAATAATCCGACTTTATAGGCTGTATTTTATACATACATATGTACATTAAATTGGGTTGGGGCCATAAGGGGTGTGGCTAGAGGAGGGCCTCTAAGTACCATCAAGCTATTATATGAAATCACAAAGAATTCAATCAAATACAGTACAACTTATTACAACATTCTATCAGTCAAGGAAAGAGCAGGAATCCATTTTCCTTTGCTTCTCACATGTTGTTTCTAATCAGCACCAACCTGAGATAACTCAATGTTTCTAAAGTTCTCAAAAAGCCACCCACCTCACCTCCTCTAAATTTATTCCTTTGCTCAAATTCAGGTCTTCTGGCTAGTCCTCTCTTCTCTGGACAGTAATTGCTGCCAATTCTAGTGCATCTTCCTCATTGTGTGCAGAACGATCTCCTGAAAATACACATTTGACTTCTTCTCTGTTTTCTGGAAATTTCTCAAGATTCACTAAAAACCAGACTTGAGCCAAATGTACTTTGTGGCATTGTAGGAGCCCTCATCTCCTTAACTATATGGCATGCAGTTCCCTCTAGGTGGCTTAAAAGTAAACCTGGAAGAAAAAAGTCACTTCCTTATGATGCACAGCCAATTTTACGCTAAGTTTTTCTTGACAGAAGAAAATACAGCTATGGGAGTAGTGCCAGATCAGTTAAGTCATGACATTCTGCAAGTTAGTTTTTGTTTTCTTATGCATGAGGATCATAAAATGAAGAAAGCTCACAAAGAATAGAATCTAACAGCTTAAAACATAATAAAACCAAGGAAGCTGGGACACTAATAAGTTTGAACTTCAAAAAGTAGAAAAATGAAAGGCTAATTATCTCCAATTACCAGCTCACCTCCTCTTATCTCTTTGATGCAGGACCCAGGAAAATGCAAGGGACATGAAAGGGGAAGGTACAAGCTTGAAAATGTGGACACTTACACGGCTTAGGTGCCAAAACACCTGAAGGCCGAAACCATAGCTCCTGTGGTATCCCTGCAAACACCAAAACAAGAGGTAAAGTAGAATATCTTGGTTCAATTCCCAGTCTCTGCAGCACAGTTGGAACTCACGGAATATGGCCTGTGTGAATTCCATCAGTGCTGAAGCAGAGCAAGACACACTCAAGACACATCAAACTGTTAGAAAGAGCAGGCCAGAACATCACGTTGGGAATATTTATACATACATGCAATAAGAACACACACATTTAAGAAGGCCTATCATCTGACTTGTTATTAGGAGGAACCCTAATTGATAGTCACAATAAACAGTTTTTGAAAAATGATTTTGTTATTAGTCTTCAATATTAATGCCCAGAAACAATATGAATTCACTGCTACAGAAGCAAGTAATGTTCTCTCTCTTTCTCTCTCTCTCAATCTTTCTCCCCTCTCTCTCTTTCCACTCTCCCCACTCTCTCTTAACAGAAAGTCCTAAAGAAAATACACACATGTTGGTTAATTATTAGATAACTCAACAATGGTCAGGTTTTACTGTCAGAAAGTTATATTGGAGAAAAAATAAACAACTAAAATCAAGAGAAAAGTATTAGAGCTTTATATGGATTTCAATAAGGCTCTTGTGAATTATTTTCTATATTTAAAACTGAATTAATAAAGAAACAGGCAGATACACTACAGTGGAACAAATTTCAGTATTCTGAAATTGAATATAATGACCTTCCAAACTGAAACATGTGACAAAATTATTTAAATTAAAATGCAGATGGCTTTGTCAGGGTTTTTCAACCTTTTTCAGCCCTAAAAGAAATTAAAATTAAGGTAGACAAAAATTAGTAAGTTAAATTTAACTTGAGACAGAAAAAGATGCAGATGTTTACACATATGCATTTGTCATTGTGCTGGGATTTGGATTCTACTTGACACACTTGGGTTGAGGGAGCCTCAACTGGGTAATTATCTCCATTGGACTGCCCTATGGCCATGTTTATGGGGTATTTTCTTGATTGTTGAGTACTGTGGGAGGGACCAGCCCACTGTGGGTGGTGCTATCCCTAGGCAGGTTGTCTATTGTATAAGAAGGCAAGCTGAGCATGGGCCATGGGAGCAAGTCAGTCAGCAGAATTCCTTTATGGCCTGTGCTCCAGCTCCTGCCTCCAGGTTCCTGCCCTGAGTTCTTACCTTGGGCTCCCAGATGAACTGTGTGACCTGGAAGATGTAAGTGAAATAAATCATTTCTTCCCCAAGTTGGTATTGGTCAGAGTATTTTGTCACAACAATGGAGAGGCAAACTAGGACAGGCATCACTCTGATTAGTTCTGGCCTTCTTTCTGGGTTGACAATAAAGTATGAACATTGCTTTCTTAATATGGTAACCCTGGAATTTGTACCACCAACTGATTATGGCATCACAAAACATGTTTTTCCTTATTTAGGATCATTATGAATGTAGAGGATAACTGTGCACACTTACAGACAACACAATTTTCATGGACTTGTGCAGATTCCCAGAATGAGCTTCTCATTGGAATGGAGAGTGTTACCTAGTCAACTTATTTATGCTCAAGCTTCTTAGCATAGGCAGGGGAATTTCCTATGGTCTAGTTATCATTCTACAAACCCTTCTCACTTCCTGCTGGCTTCCATTTGTCCTCTCAAAACTGGGGATTCAACTCTTCTCCAGAGATTCAATTTGAGGACTATATTACTTCTTACTCAGGATATAGAAACACACACACGCACACACACACACACACACACACACACACACAGTGTTTTGAAGAAAGAAGGGTTACAAGAGACCAATATCTAAGTCACAATGTACAGTGCAAATAAAGAGTTTAAAAGTACTGGCATGTTTGAGTCCTACAATAAAAAGGAGTCTACTCGGTTTTTTTCTTTCTTCATCACCAATAAAATGCTACATAGATGAAAGAAAGCCAAAAGCCAAGATTCTTCCTAAGTATAAAATTATAATTATTTCACAGTGTTCAGGAATCTTTCACATTGAGAATTTAAAAATATTTATTTAAATCAAATATTGTTATCCTACATGAAACTTAAAGGACACAAGCAATATGTGGCACTTTCCCCTGCCTTTACACAGATTGATTTAAATATAACGTGTGAGAAGAGACAGAGAATTATTTTCATCACATGGTCATCTGCTTATGAGACAGACCAATAGCACTGAGTCATTTTCCATGAAATTATTAGACCCAGTTATTCTGGAAAACTTCCAAGATTGTAGTTTTTTAAAACACCAAACCTTCTATAGCAGGAACTCATTCTATAAAAAAGATAGTTGAAATATACACAAATTATATCTGAAATAAAGGAAAGGTGAAATGAAATAAAAATGAGAACTTTTATTCAGGTCTGTGATAATCTCTAACTGCAAGAGCAACAGAGGGTAATGTTTTATTTGAATATATCCAAGTCACAGTGGAGCTTAGGTTGGCATTTCTATAAGGCACAGGATATATGCCTTCATATGCATGTCGTGAGCCCCATCATCTGTCATTCTGGCAACACTATGCTTTACCATACCAAACAAACACGCTTGTGTAAATGAGAGTGAAATATAAGACAGACCTTTTTCAGGGCATTTGTAGCCTGCTCTGAATGTTACTGTCATTATCAATTAGCATTTATGGCTGATTTAAATGACAGAATTATACCAAATTAACGAATATACAAAAAGACAAAGAAGTGTCTTGTGAAATATAAAGCTGTCCACACCATGTCTGACATGTCTGAAATATAACCAAAACCATGTTTAAGCACCGTTGTTGTTAACATGGTTTCACTTACAGTGTGGACAGGATGGCGAATTATCACACATTCCAGTAACACGACTTGGCCTCACTTTGAAATCACTGTGGTAATATTTTTAATATGCAAGAATTCTTACCTGAGGCTATTCATAAAAGACAGGAAAACCCATGAGTGCTGAAATTGTTTTAATGTGTGAGGCAACCACACACCATCAGTTTTTCTAATATGCCAACCATGTGACACCTTCGTGGTGTATCTTCTAAAATAGATGTTATGTGTGTCTTTGTAATTTTATGGTCTGAATTTTAAATGTCAATATATACCTACATTACATTACATACATAGTATGTACATTACAGTACTATTCCTCTAAACTTTCTCTAAATTCTTATATTTTTCAAATAGCAAATACTCTACTACCTAACAGAGGTATGTATTTACTTCCAATGCATTTAGTAAAAATTCTTGCAAATTGATTTTTGTAAAACATTTGGCAAAACCCATGAACTTCTGTTTCTCAGAGTTAGGTTTTAAGTCTTCTGGTGACAATGTAAAGGATTCAGAAAATGTAAGACTTACAGATTAAATGTTTATAGACTTAAATCTTCCCGATTAAAAATTTAAGATATGTGTTTAGTCTTTGAAAAATACTTCCTTTTAAGTTATATTTCTCTATTCAGGAAGTTGTGTAAAAGGAAGGGTAAAATACTTCAAAACTATAAATACCTCTGAAAATCTGTCAACATTAATCTTCAACTTAAAAATGTATCCTAGAACATGAAGCATTAAATTAATTATGATTTGTTTAGGTGTCAAATAGTCTTGCTTTATTTTTCAGTGATAGCAGTTTGTCTTGCTAATGAACTATAAATATTTACCCGACTTCACTCACAGCTTTCTGAAAGTTACTCAAAAACTTATTGGAAAAAATACAAAGAAGCCACTTCCATAAATGACATGAATGATCTCAGTGATCAAGGATAAGAGATGAAACTCCTGGTTTTATCAAGAAAATACATTTTACTTTTAAATTCATAAACTTGTGGGGGAACACATTGAATAGAAATCTATGAGGGAAGAGGAGGACAGCTAAAGTACTGGTTATGAAGATGCTCAACAAGTTACATTCTGAATAGAGTATAATTATTTATTGCCACACTTTCGTATTGAGAATCATTTATAGAACTTATTTTCAAAATTTAATTTTCCTTTTTCCTTTTATTTACTAAATGAAAATTTACTTTCCTTACCAAATCCAATTTTCTTGATGGAATTCATATCTTCGTCTTATAAAGGCATATTTGTGGGACTTTTCCTGGTATTTCTTCTATTATATTAGGTACTCCATTCTATATAAAGCTTTTAGAGAGACTGTTCAAATAACTATTATTCAGTTTGAGGAAAAAAAATGGAATATTGGTTTCAATACTATTCCAAGTAACAATTTCTCAAATTCAAAGTAAATGAGTCTGTATTTTTACAACTATTTGGTCCATAATAAATAACGAAATTTTAAGTATACTTCACAATTATGGGTGGTGATTTGCTTCAGATGTCTCCTGTCCATTTAGCACAAGTAAGCTTTCATACGTGCTAATTAAGGAATTCTGTCCTAAAATGTTTACATTAAATACCTGGTGGGCTTTAAAATCTCACAAGATTTATTCAGAATTGTGCAGCTTGTGAAAATAAAATTGAATTTGGCCATTTTCTAACTTCTGGCTCTGCTCTCATAACTGTAAGGTGTGAAAAGAAAGTAATCGGATCAAAGGCCTACTTTATTTTCAGCTTTCAAAAATGTATATAAAAGCAAAATAATAATTCCCGTCATAAATAAGGATGCTTCATTTTATCTCCCTTACAGTAAGTAGTAGAAACATGAGCTCAAACTCATAGATGCGGGAATCATTTCTATTCACAAAGAAGTGTTCTACTGTCTGTCTGCAAATAAATCTCCTCAGTAAATAGCTCCAAGGTTGAGCTAAAGAATATTGTATGGATCAAAGAATTCATGTCTTCCTGTGCAAAGTGAACACACTGCAAGCTCACTTGTTTGTCTAAAACAATTAGAGCCAGTATGAAAAGAAGGAGGCTGGGACAAATAAGTTACAGCTGACTCTACTCTGCAAAATATTGAAGGGGGGCTTCAAATTAATAACCATCTAGGGCCCCCAAACAGTCTAATCTTTGTCAATTGGTGCCAAATTATGCAAGGTGCTGCCAATTCTGGTTGTCTAACAAATCAAGACCAGTGTACATTACTCCTCGGCTACAGACTGATTGATTCTGGTCATTATATGGGCTGATCTCATTTTCACACATGGAATCAATATGTGAGCCAGATGTTCATTTACTGAGAAACACAGCAAAGACTCATCGACACGCAACTTTATCCAGGACCCCAGAGTCCCACAGACCCAGAGACTCCTCACCCATACAGAGCTTCACACAGTACAAAATCTATAAAACATTCTGCTAATATTACTGTCAGCTCAATGACTTTTACAGTACTATATAAAGTTGACAGATAATACATGCCAGTCCTAATTTGAGTTAGACCTTTTCTTTTGGGATCTCAACCATAGAACAAGAAAACAGATTGAGAAGTAACATTTATTGCAACAAATAAATCATTTTCTTCCAATGACTATGGGTCTGGCCAGAGGGCAAAGTTTCTGCATAGGCTGTGAATCCTAATGCCCTCCTTAAGTCTCTAAATTGTATTGTCATTCCACAATGGGTGTGAAGAGAAGTTATTTAGATTTTTCAAAAGAATTCTTATCACAGTATTCTGTACTTTAATCTTAGAAAAAAAGGCCCGATAATTTGCTGTATTGTAATAAAGTATAAAACATGAACTTTTCTCTTAAATATTAATATCTTCTCTCAACATATTTAATGGAAACAAAACAAGGGAGCACTTTCACTTTATGAAACATTTTGCATTGTCGAAACTGACAACTAAACCTGAGTTTCTGAGGACAAAATGCAAAGAACTTTTAAATCTGAAGACAAAACAGGAAATGTCACATATCATAAACAAAATAGAATCTATATTGACATCAATATCAACACACATCTTTTTAATGGAAAAAAAAATCATTTTGAAGCTTACACATGGTAGAATTCTAATAATCACCAAAGCTTGAAGAACTATCACTTTAGAGATAACTGACATCAAATTTTCCACACCTCCTACAAAATACTTATTGTGACCTTTAGCAAATGATTCTAATGCACATTTCAGGGTGCAGATTTCCAATAGTGCTACTTTGAAAACACATGGGCTCCTAACATGGTAAGCCCATGTTTTCTGCTCATTTATTTTTCTCAACCGTGCTGGCCTCAGTGGAGTCTCCTAATTGCATTCAGTGTGCTTGAGGACAATCCAAAGGATGTCTGTTTTTCATCAGGTAACGACCATTAAATCTGGCTGCATTTCCTTCTACATCTTGTTGAATGGCATAAGAAACAGAAGCTGGAACTGTTCCTTGGAGCTTTACTATGTGTCCTGAACCTAGAGCTTTCTAGAATTTTTGCTTACCGCTGTTAAATCTAAACACCCTCCAAATCTTGATCTGCATGTTTGGGGAAGTATATGATTCTTTCACATCCTTCCCTATATCTTAGAAGAACTAGACATGAGCCATTTCTAAATGTTCTGAAATGTAAGCTTTTGTTTGTGTAGATTTGGGTCTTCCCCTTACCCAAACTAAACAAAGATATTAACTAATCAAATATTCTCCCTCATGTCTTAAAATTCTTCTCAATGACTCTTGAACCAAGTTAAGGGCTAGTGATAAATATTGCAGAGCCCATTTTCTTGTATTAAATTATCCCCAAATTAATAGTGAATAAATATACAGGATGCTTTCCCTAAAGTCAAAGTCAAACTACTTTTTTCTATCTATCTTTAAAGGCTGAGAAGTTCTTAACAGAACATAACCTGTTTCCAGAAGCAGCTTATGAAAAACAAGCAATAATTTCATTTATTTATTTGTTTATAATTTCTGGAGTAGATGTTAGATGCAGGCACAAAATTGGGGGCTGAGGATATGGAAGGAAAAATTCAAGTTAGGAACCTGCAGGCTAGTTTGAAGAAATGTTCTATGCATATTGTAGGACCCAGCAGTGGATATGACATTGGGTATGTAAAACTGTATTGCCAATTTTCTGCTACCTACATGCTAGCGAATAATCCCTTCATGGGTAACTGAATTTCTGGCCATTTTATAGGTAAACAGAAAAGTTAATACAAATAGAATTTTCACTAGGAAAGTTTGAAAGAAATCGATTCAAAGGGGGTTATAAAAAAATGGGAGAGGAACCTGTTTATGTCTCAGGTGCTCAACCTGAGGGCTTTCTTTGCATTAGCTCTGATTCAACTCACAGTTCTCCGGAGGCCTGGGAATTCTCAACTTTCTCTCTGGAGACTCAGCCCTACTTGCTCCTGCTTTATCTCAGTAGGAATCACTGTTCCACAGGAGTCTTGTTCCACCCATCTGCTTCCTCCATTGGTGCTACCACAAGATTGATAAGCGGGAAGCACTTCTCCCATCTGGGAGCCTCATCCATTGTACTCCAACATTTAAAATCCACATTTCTTAGGCTGATTCACAAGGTTTCTTCCCTTCTGTCTTCATTCTTTTTCATCAAAGAAAAGATCCAGCCACAAACTAGAAAGTGTAGCTACCCCCAGCATCCACATGCAGTGCAGCTTGATTACTGTCTTTGTCTTGCACAACTCCATTTAGGCATATGTTCCCTCATAACTCAATCAACAGTAAGTAACTGAACTGACATGAAGTTTGCTTTCCTTCTTTGAAGGACTGTTGGTATTTTATAGGAAGAAAAAATTAAGGAAAGAAATAACCAAAGAAGACACTGAATGAAGATCCTTTACAAGTCAGGTACAGAAAGAGTAATGAACCTGTTGCTGGAGCTGGAGAGATGGCTCAGAGGCTAAGAGTACTGGCTTTTCTTGCAGAGGACCTGGATTTGCTTCCTAGCACCCACATAGTGGCTAACAAAGCTAACATAGTCCGTACCTGCAGTTACAGGGGCTTTGAAGTCAGGCAGTGCACGACACAGGTGCACATAAATACATATACATTCAGGCATAATACTTATACACATAAAATAAAATAAATAAATAACATTTTAAAGAACTGGTTTATAATTCCTGATCATTCACAAAAAATCAGACACATATGCCAGAATCAGCTTTCTGGGTACCTATCCTTTATGACATATTTTCAATGGCCAAAGAAGAAACTTTTATGACTTCTTAAAACTGCAGTGGCAAACACTGAATTCACTGAGTGCTGATGCCAGAACTCAGGTTATCTCACTATAATTCAAGTATTACTTCAAAAATTACTCTTCTGTTCTTCTTTAAGTTATAAATTTTAAGACAGCCATTAATATATTTCAGTTCTCTGAGATGTTGTCTCTTAGGACCCCAAAGGAATGTTAAACTTCTCACAATGACACTACTCTTCAACTGTCAATTTCTTATTGAAAGAGATTTTCATTAAGATTGAAAATGTTTTGCATCAAGTCATGCTTCAGTACTGACCTTGACTTTTCCCAGTGCATTTCTTTCTTGAAAATACGACCCTTCTTTTTCCCTTCCTACATAGCTCAACAAGCCTATTTGAAATTCAACACAGATGCCATGTTACTTTATTTATCAGTGTTAGATAATTTCTCTTGCCATACTGAAACATTTAAAATAACTATCTATCCTTTATCTCCATGTTGAATGTCAAGGTTATCAGAATTAGTTCCAGACACAGACATTAGAAAGTCTCATTCAATTGAGGAAATAAATGTAAAGGATTTTCAGGACATAGCTAAGCAATATTTCATCACTAATTCATGCACCTGTCTCAAGAAATAGTTATTAGTCTTTTACTCATTTGTTTAATTTACTTTATTCGCTTTAGAGGTTTCCCACATCAAACCATTTGCCCTTCCTTTTAGGGTACTTCTGGCAGAGAGGATACATGTCAAGAGTTTAAAAAGTCTATCTCCTGCCAAATCTGAACTTACTGTCTTTCTGGTGGATGAAAGAACACAGACAGTTTCCAGGAAAAACAAGGACTTTTGTCTTCTATGTGAATTATGTTTAGAATTAAATTTAGCAGATGTCCACAGATTTTCTACATTACTGAAATGTTCTGCAAGATTTTGTTCAAGAAGAATATATATTGCTGCTTCGAAATCTTTTATGTGCGAGACAACCTAAGAAGGTAGCATGTATGAATTTTAGTATCCTTTATTTTTGCTTTTCTTGTGGTCCGCTTTGTTTTGCTCTGCCAACTCATCAGGTGTGTTTTGACCCGTGCAGAAGGGGCCAACTGTCCCAACTGGGTGTCTGCAGCATCATTTTTTTTCCGAGTGCTGCACTGTCTTTGTTCTTCTCTGTTATTGAATCAAATGCTGACCCTGGGTTGTGGTAAGAATCAGAGGAGTTATCAAATTTGAAAATGCA
Source organism: Eospalax fontanierii (assembly GCA_035773235.1). NCBI lineage: Eukaryota > Metazoa > Chordata > Mammalia > Rodentia > Spalacidae > Eospalax > Eospalax fontanierii. The sequence goes on from CM069532.1 coordinate 57,498,221, forward strand.
ACTTTTGATTCTAGTAGCCTGACTCCCCACAACAGAGTAGAGCAGGCCTACGGGGATGTGGCAGAACTCTGAGACATACTGTGTTTCCGCAATGGACAGCTGACCTTGTGGTTCACATGATGAAAATGAAGGAAAATGGCTTCTAGGGAACCTCTTACACTTCCAAAGATACAGCACTATGATCAACTCGGCTACAATAAATCTGATTTCCAGACTTCTAGAGCAAATCTGAAACCAGGTCTTCAGGTAAATCCTGCCAATTAGAAACTTATGCAACCTATCAAAAAATGGTTCATACAAATGTCTGAATGTATACTAAATCCGATTGAGAATAAACACATTAGATAAGTTCAAAATTGTATATCTCATACATATTTGGGATATATAATTTAACTATATACTACTAAATCTTATCATATTCAACTAATTTAACACAGCTATCAGGCGGTCAAACAAAGTTCTTCACTGGAAACACAGAATAATGAAAAGTCACCTTCTTTCTCAAATAGAAGCAACATTTTTTTGTCTCTCAGTGTGTGAGAATTTTCATTTAAAATAATCTATTTTCAGGTTTCTTTTTAGCTATAAAAATTCTCACCAAACCAAAAATTGGCAAACAAAACTCAGCATGGGGACATTTGTTGTAAGACTAAAATTAAAAATGGCATTTTCATATAATTATTTAAGCAATAAGAGGACCAAAATGGAAAGATCTTTTTGAAGCTTTGATTGTCTTTTTTAAAAGACCTGTATTCCTCAGGATGTAGTTTTTAAAAATGAAAATTTACAGAATATAAATGCCATTGTTTCATCCTGTTTTATGAATGATATAAATGAGATCCATCACAAAGAACAGTAATTATCCTCAAGAGACCTTTCACATAAATAACTCATTCTGCGTTCCATCCCAGATGCAAAATTTCAAAAGTGTACATTATTTTTTCTGAGCTAAAAGTCAAATTTATGAACAAAAAAGCTCAATGAATGAGTAGAGTGTTTTTGGTCAGAGAATACTATATTCTCTTCTACCAAAACTCATGTATATGAATGTTTTATTTACTTGGTAGAATCTATCATGGCCCTTGATTTTGGACAATATTTAGCTTCCTTACATATGGATTAAGTATCCTAACAAGACTGGTGCACTATTCCAACAAACATATTGCTATCTATGTGAGAATTTACTGATATCTCTTCCAAAATTATGTAACTATTCTGTTCAAAGATCTGTTAAATGAGTGGGAAACACACATAAACACACACACACACACAAACAAACACACGGTGAATTAGGTATGAGTTGTATTCCTAAAATCCTCATAATCTAATGGTAGATCTATACACATGAAATATAAAGACATTCATACGCTCTGATACAGACCCACTACAAAAATATTTTTATATCATTTCAGTTGGCCTTTTCTTCCCCATAAGTCTGGAAATATCTGACATGTAAGTAGGTCCTCAAACCACAAGTATCTGAATAGAAATTAAATTAAACTTTGGAAATACTTTATTACTTAGATGGACTCAGTTGCCTTAAACTCATGAATTAACCATGAGATATGCATGCCAATGAGGTTCCATGCTGTAGTCATCTCCCTAAAACAAACCGGAAAATCACTGGTATTTTTTTATTAGGTGTATTCCTAAGGCCTTGCATGGTACCATCTTTATTTTAGATATAATCTTTGGGGATTCTGTTGCTTACACCAGGATCACCACAATACACTAGGGTAGATTATAATCTGGTATCTGTAGAAGAAAAGCCGATAGAAATGAAAGCTTTTTGTGTGTGTGAGATAGGCCCATCTTTCTTCTACCTATTTTCAAAGATTTTTTCCTTCATATATAAAGCATGGATTCTCAAATTATGAATACTTAGGCAAATACGATCAATATCTAATTTTGCAAATGAAAGTTTACTGGAAGGCAGCAGTATCCATTTACTTCAGGGTTATGGCTGTTTTCACATTACAACGGCAGGGCTTCTAGGTCAGAAAAATCCTGGAGACTTAAAAAACTAAAATGTTAAATATGAGCATTGGATGCAAAGTGGGTGAGTTATTTCTGGTTTCACTAGTATTTTTTTCTTCTATATAAAACTAAATCCTCATAATCCACTAAATGGCACATTTTAGTCTTGGAGGATTTGAAGATGGCAGTACCCTGTCTTTGACACAGATGTTTAAGTATGCATATGTTAAGAATTATATGGTACAAATAAAACTGAATAGATTTACAGTACCTAGAGAAGTCAGATGATAGTCACAAAATATTCTCTTAGTGAACATAAATCATCACAGATTCAGTATTAAAGAATATCATTGCAACATTTTAAATGAAATACAACAGGTATTCCAGGAAGAGCTGTAGACATATATCTATAACACAGTGGTAGAACACTTGCCTATATTGTAGAGGTCCTGAGTTCCATGCATATCATTACAAACATAGACAGATGATTGACAGATGAGAGATCGGAGAGAGAGCATGAATAACATTATATCCAGGTATTCCACTAGAGGAAACATTTAGGTTCATTTTTTTTTCACAATAACTGACACAACTAAGTCCCTTCTCTAAGAAATCCTCTTCTCTGGTTTCCTGAGAACAATAGTCACTCTGGATAGAAGCAATTACAAGAAAATTATGATTATGTTTGACACTGATTATCAAATCTGCTTGAAGGACTTCTTTATATTTATTCTCTAAATTTAGCTTTAGTTGTATTCAGTGTACTACAGCAGTAAAGGGACCCATGAGCTAGACTTACCTCCATCCCAGACTTGCCCTTTCTAGGTATGTAACATTTGCTAAGTTTCATAACCACACTACTTCTTTACCTGCAATTCAGGAGTAATAGTGTCATGCCTAACAGTGCTGTTTGACTAGTGAATCATCTATCTTTTTTCAACAAAGCTCATGCCTCTTTTTTCTCTTGGTAATATATGGTAATTTAAGTGGATTTTTCCTTGAGTCTTAGAATGATTTAGTTAAGAAACCTTATCTCCACTCTGCTTTAGAATCTTTGCAATAGGCCATATTTTCCTCCTTGAGTTTGATTCCTCTTGCAACCTGTCAAGAACTAATGTAAGAATGTTACCCGCTTTTCCCAAAATGTGCCTTCCTTTCTTGGCTAAGATAGAAGTTCTACCTTTGAGGGTTTGCTATATGAATTTGGAATCATGTCACATGTTGCCCATTTTTCAATATATATTTTCAAATAGTCTGTTTTTTTTAAAGTAGATATAGTACATGCCAGTGAACAGTTTCGATACTGTGTGCCACACTCCATGCCAGGGCAGTCTTGTTTTTAGCAGACCTCTGCTGGCATGGCTAGTTGGCTGTCTTGTTGAAGTAATCTCCAATGAGGGTACCATACAGATAAACGAGTAAACCTTTAGTGATTTCACTTTAGAAATGAAATCTTGATTATCTGCCAACTGCCACTCATCTCCTGGGAACTGGCAGGAGATAGGTGCTATGAAGAAATGAACTGCATTGGCAAACCAATGCCTAAAAGACAAAATAAAATGAGGAAAAAAAAAAAGGGGTGGAATGGCATGAAATGATTCATGTGATAAAATGCTTGCTACCCCAGCAGTTGCACTTGAATTTTTATACTGTGCACTCATGTAAACTGTCTAACATGGCAGCGTGCATATGCAAATTGGCAATGGGAAGGTAGAAACTGGGATGCTGGCTTCCAAAATAGCCAATCTAACAGAATCAGTGAACTACAGAGGTAGTAAGAGACCCTTTCTAAAAACATACAGTGTATATAGACACACAAACACCTCCAAACACATATATCTAAAGTAAAAAGAAGGGAACATTCTCATTATAAATCAAGAGCCAAAATACTATTTTGAGTGGCAGAGAAAAGGCTCAGTGATTAAGAGTGGTTACTGATCTAAAAGAAGAACTGAGCTTATTTCTTAGTACACAATATGGGTGGCTCACATATGCTTGTAACACCAGCTTCAGGACATTTAACATGCTCTGGTCTTAGTAAGGACCTAAACTCAAGTGCACACACACAGAAACACACACACACACAAATAATAAATAAATAAATAAAATAATTTCGGTATGAAAAACCAGTCATAAAAACATAGCAAAACTCTTACATAACTGTTTTGTAAACTGTTATCAAAATATAGTCATTAGAACAACAGCACTTAAAATCTCTTTTTATTAGGTAAGTGTATATATTGAAGTTATCGTTCTTCTCTCCTCTTATTCTATGACTTACTCCCAAGTTTTCACTATTAATGCCTTTTAATGTATTTAACTGTTATTCAAATTTCCTTCAGGTGCCAATGGAGCAGTTAAACCTTACAAATTACTGTGTGAAACGATTTCCATTTTCCATATAGATGCCGTTTCCCATTAATATCAATTACTTAAATTTTTCAGTGAGCTACTATGTGATGGAATTCTGGTCTATTTCCACTTTAAAATAAATAGAGGCAAAGGAAAAAAATAACAGTTCAATAACTGAAGTTACTTGCTACTATTGGCTAAGAAATGACTGTGGTCCCAAGTTCTCATTAGTATTCCCATGTTCATATGCATGATTTCTATCGTCACAAGATCTTTACAGTGTCCTGTGTCAATTCCAATGTAGGAAAAACAGGATACACTTTGATGGTTGTTTCTCTATGTGCTTCCTGTATGACAAAAGCTATTATAACCTAAAACTAGAAGGGAACCTCTAGAGATGATCAAGTACACACTTGAGAAAATAAAGACAGTTCACAAGGAAAATTGGTTGGAAACTCAAGAGAACTCAGTGACTTTCCAAGGCCCACAGATTAAATAGGAGAAAGTCAAAGATGGAAGATATAATATATAATATATATATATAATATATATTTTCACTATCCACAAGTAACTACAGTAAATATTACTGAGACCTCACAGAAGTAAAAGAGATCAGATCCTTATCCAGGACTAAATTTCTCTTTAAAGTCATTATCCAAATACATTCAGAAACTTAGTAATAACACATCATAAGCCATTTAAACAGTTAATGTTCACCTGCCATTTGATATACAGATACTGTAAGGTGTAATTGCTCCATTTTACATATATTTGCAATGAAGTATACACTAAATGAAATGTAAAATATCACTTGTTTGTGAATTTAAATGGAGTTAATGAGATATGTAACATTTATAAAAGATCAACATTTTTTAAGGGAACTGGCTTAAATCAGGCAACAGTAAAGGTATTAAGCTTACATTTATTAAGGAGACAACTATTCTGTACTGAAAAACTAGTTATCAACATCATCATCATCATTTGATTCTGAAGTCAAGGTCTTCCTGTAGCCCCAGCTAGCCTGGGAACATGCTACCTAGGCCATGCTGACCTCCATCTCACAGAAATCCACCTGCCTCTGCCTCCCAAGTGCTGGGATTAAAGGTTTGTGCTGCCAACCCAGCCGTCTAATAATATATTTATATGTTTTATTTGTTTTGAGTTTGCATGGGACTTGGGCATGCTTTCACCATTGTGGTGAAATGAGCAAGAAATCCCAGTCTATCTGAGGAATTGCTGGCAACCAGTGGCTGATGGGAGGAGGCGAGTCAGTTCCTTTCGAGGATATGACCCTTGGTGGGTTAACCAGCCTCTAAAGGATGGGTCCCTACTGAAGAACATTTGGGGACACAAATAAGACTCTATAGGTCTTATTTTATATATATGTACATCAAATTCAGCAGCGGGGAGTATGGGAAGGTATGCGTAAGGGAGGGAATCTAAACACCATCAAATCACACTATATGAAAATTGCCGGTGTCCAGAAAAATTTTTAAATGTATATTTTTAAGAAACTACATAATGAATGCTCTATTTTCTTCCACAGTTTTTATGGACAAATGAACCCCAAAGATCACATGTGTAAATTAACAGTTGCTCTTTCATCTAAACATTATTGTGAGAAAATTTCTGCTCTGCATTTGTTGTGGACAAAGAAGCTAAACAACAGAACAACTGTCTTCTGGATTATGATCAATATATATCTACCTATGACTTAAGAAAGTACTAAAAGTAAATGCATGAACTTGTATCCACACGGTCTTGATTTGTGGGAAAGTAATACGTGCTAACTTTAGTTGGACGGACAATAAAGGTTTGCAGTTGTTTACCACTTAGGATTTGTGAATGAAATCCATGACAGAGCAAGCACTGAGTTCTGAGATCTCTGTATTTTTTTAGTTCCATTTCCTCTGATTTCCTAACAGCTCTTCATTCTTCCCAATAGTATTGTAAAGCAAAAATAAACTTGGCCATCATGCTATAAAAATAAGAATCATTAAGCCAGATCACAATAGACAGAAAATGCCATTAATTCACCACATATGCTCCTGTTTTTTTGAGTGGATTGTGATATTTCACTGAGGTATAACCAAGATTATATGAATGGTACAAAAAGGTCAAAAACAATGAATATTTTTATTAAAATGTGTTGCCAAGATGTGTGCAGAAGGTCAGTTTTGGAAGAAAATAATCATAGTAGGGGGAGGACTAGGGAGATGGGTCCTCTGCAAGAGCAAGGACACACGTTTGGTTCTCAGATGCTACCTGATGGAAAACAACCTACTTTCTGTTCCACTAGATTCAACATCCTCATCTACCCTCTGTGGGCATTGCACTTATATACATGCACTTATATGCATGCAGGTAAAACATTAATACTCATAAAAATAAATGATAAAAATTAATATCTGAATGAGCCCCTCACACTGGTGAACATTTATAATCTTAGCACTTGGAAAGCGGAAGCAGAAGTACAAGTTTAAGGCCAGTCTCTGCTACAGAGGAAGTCTGAGAATATCCAGGAGCACATGAGAATTGGTGTCAAAAACTAATGAAATAAGTAATTAAATAATGAATACAAAAAAGAAAAATCTTTCCATCAATATTTAAATCATTTGAGCTTTCTTCATTCAAACGAGCAAGTGGATCTAAATATTCATTGTTTAATGACATATGTTTTTAGATTTTTCTTTATATTTTCAATTACTCTGCTCACCAAATTTTCCATGAAATTTAATTCACCAACCTTTGACTTTAATGTTATACAGTGCAAGTGGGAAAAAAAAGATTTAGAGAAAACAAAATTGGATCCTTTGAAAATAATTAAAATAGATGGATTGTCACAGAATATTGGTTTGGTAGATGATATGAATAAAGATCAGAAAACATTATAAATGGAGATTACTTTTACTGTGAGATTACTCTATAATAGCCTCTTTGGTTTCACCCAACTGTTAAAATCTGAAAGCTGTAGACAGAGAAAACACATTATGAATGTTTCAGGAATAAGCAGAAGACTCTGATCAGGAATCTTGCCGCAAAGACAAGGGCCCTATTTCAGAAAAGGACTGCTCACATGTTCCACATGTTTCCCTTGAAAACAAACCAAAAATGTTCAAGATATTCAGAAGGAGCTAAAGAATACAGAGATCTCAGACCTCATCTGCCTGCTTTTAATAATCAACCAATTAAGGCCTTCGCCTGTAGCTCTTCCTCAGTAGACAACTACTTTTCTCCACAAAGAACATTTTGGCAATGTATGGAAACATTTTTTGGTTGTTATCACAAAAGCCTTGATGCCTTTCAGTGGGAAGAGGACAAGGATGCCTCCAAACATCCCATACCACAAAGGACAGCACCACAACAACGGGTTACCTGGACCAAACACTGATGCCCAGAGTTTAGCTATGGTAGAGATTCTATTAACAACAAATACAGGTTAAACAGAAGTCTAACTCTTCATTTCCTAAATAGTAACTACAGAGATGACAAAGTTGTTCATAGTCTTTCACTTGGTTTATCATTTGATTCCACCAATGTAGAAGTAGGCAATTCATGTATAATTCATACTACTTTGTGTATGTGTGTGTGCCTCTGTGTGTTGTTTTCTGTCTCTGTCTCTCTATCTCTCTGTCTCTGTCTCTGTCTCTCTCTCTCTCTCTGATATACATGCATCTATGTGTATATAAATGGGCATGTGAAGGTTAGAGGACAACCTTGGGTGTCAATCCTTGCCTTCTACTTTGAAGCAAAGTCTCTTATGTGCACATACATATCTCCAGGAGTGCTGGTCTCACAGGCCTCGGTGTATTCCTTGGTTTGGACTTCTAATCTTGCCCATTAGGTCACATATTCAGACTACTGTAACCAGCATTACTTGGGCTCTGGAAATTCAAACTTGGCTTCACATTTGCACTGCAAGTACTTTACCAAATGAACAATCTCCCTAGTTAACATCATATTTTAGAATGCATGGCATGAAGCTTCATGAAGATTAATAGATATGTGAAAATTTATTTGAGGTTAAGACTAAAACACAATCCTATCCTGGCTTCCTTTTACTCTGAAAGCTTGTTGAACTGAAAATTTCATATGGAGTAAATAATATATTAATAGAAGTAAATTTAAAAAGAGTGAAATGGAGAGGAGAACAAATTGATATTTTACTTAATTTTAGAATCTAAGACACAGAAAAGTGGCCAAAGAAAAATTCTTTTCTAAAACTTTTGGCATACAGGTTGCTAGTAAAGAAGTAAATTGGGGCTCTTTGTGATTCTTAAAAAGTACATGACTGTATATCCAAATTTTGAACAACTGCTTTGCTCATCATGAGCAAGGCTCATGTTCTGCATTGGTTTGAAAACAGTCTCCATTATCCTAAGAGCTCCAAAGTGGAACTCCCAGTCTGAACTCTTTGAGGTATAAGTTAGATAATCCCAACTATGCTTTTATTCAAGTCGTACAAAACCAAAAAATGTTTAAATGTTTATTCGTATGTGTATGAGAGTTTTACAGTATGTAAGTGCACACATGTATGCAGTGCCTGTGGAGGCCAGAAGAGAGCATAGGATGCCCTGAAACTGGACATAGAGGCTATGATGTGAGCTATGATGTGGGTGCTGGGAACTGAACCCAGGTCCTCTGCAAGAGCAGCCAGTGCTTTTAACCATGAGTCATCTCTCCAGCCTTCCCACCCCCAAACACATTTAAAATGCTTCTGAATGTTTTACACAATTACTCTCCTTCCTTGGAAGATACTGTAAGATATGATAAAAAGATATTCTTTTTAGAAGACTTTTGTCTTGTGCAAGTTTTATAAAGCTTTATTTTAAAAAAGCAAGTGAGTGAGAAGATGCCACAGAATGCCATCAGAGTTCAGAGGAGTTAAGTAGAGAGAAAGTGTTAAAACAATGGAAATAGGTGCTTCAATAGGCAGAGAAAGAACAGTCAGAAAAGTGGTATAAAGGAATGCGATGACATGCTAAAGATTTTATTTTGCTGCATAAATAAACAACTTTCAAAACAACATCCCCAAACAACTAACACTAAAGCACCTAATTCTGATTACTAGAAAAGTTGGGAGAAAACAAAAATTCAAAGAACTCTTGGTCTTTCAACAGTTACAGATGTCTTTTTCCCTTTGACTACAGGGTATATGTTTGGCCACTTTGGTTGTTCAACATTAGGACACTTTCTACTCCTGAGTGACTTGGTTTGTTCTGCAATTGTATTTGTCTCAGTTTTGGTTATGTTCTATTTAGTGTAGCTTAAAAGACATAATAAAACCGAACTGAAAAGAATTATTTAATGAACGATTCTGGTGTAAAAAAGGCTCCCAAACAGAATCTTGCCGAATGTACCTGCAGAGTATACAAGTTATCAGGACAGTAACAGAGTCAGAAAAAGATGAGCTAATGTCTTGTCCTGTATGTTTCAAAAGGTGCCAATATTGCACTGCTGTAGAAATATATTGATAGCAAAAGATATCAAGATTTGAAATGTACAGTCAAAAGTCAGACTGCGAACATCATATCCAGATCTTCCAGTTGATGTATGATGGAAACTGGATTTTCCCAAAGAGAATGACAATTTTAAAAGTTTGTGTCATATAATAATAACAAGTCATCTTAAAGCTAAAAGAAATCAGCCTAATTAGCAATAATATATAATGCACCAAAAATACTATAAACCTGTTATATGATAAGGTAATCAAAGAGAATAAAGACAGCATTGTGAGGGAAGAGGATTATAAAGATGACCATAAAGACAGTGAGAACTATGTTAGCCTTTCTGTATTTTCCAATAGAATGGTATTAGTCCAGTTGTGCAATCCTGCAATTTACTATTATTTCTATCTTTATTCTTAACAAATACTCATTTGTAGCCTAAGTATGTGTGCATAGTTATGAATTATATCTGTCAAAAGAATGCTCCCCAAATATAAAACTATTAGGCTTACAAAACCAGGATCCACCTTTGCAAATGCTAACATAAATGGAGAAAAGTTTTAGGAGCAGTGGGCCTATTTATTGCAATTGCAGAATTACAATAGGTCACAGCATTGACCATCTGAAAAATAAAATAGAATTAAGAAGTTTGAAAGTTCATTTTTGCAAACTTCAAATTAAACAGACAAATTCATTTTTACATATCTTTAACAAAAACACATTTTAAAAGTCCTCATATATATATATATATATATACATATGTATATTTTAAATATGGAGATATATATATATGTATATCATGCAACGATATATCAGTCATAGGTACTAATGGCCTTTTATGATCATTAAGGTGATCTATCTTGCCTGCTCTTGTGCATTATTCTCCTACATACTTACTCCTAATCAATGACCAGTTCAATGAATAGATTCACACATGTTGAAAAAATTTAAATTTCTTTGATGTATTATTTTTAAGGTAATATTTTAGAATGTTCTGTTGTCTACTGCTTGGTTGTTGTGGTCGCTCATTTTTCACATTCTTGTTTGTAAGTGTAATAGATTTCTCAGAGGCAGAGAACTTGACAGGAGAAAACCCAATATAACCAAATTTGTCACCAAAAAAAATCAATGAAATTTCAAGTCACAATGGCACAGATTGTGCAAATCTAAGTAGAAACACATCTTTCAAATGAACATAACTTCTTAACAATGTTACTAGGGAGGATTTGCTCTCATTAATGCTCATTATGGCAATCCTTTGAACTTAAATTAACTTTGAATCCACCATGTAAATTTGAAATATGTTGCCTTCAAAAATCATATTCCAGTTAAGGGTACTGAAATAAACCAAAATCTAATAAGAAAGAATCTCTTTCAAGATAATTTCTTTAGTGGCTTGAAGTTCATTTCAATAGATGATCATTAGTTTAGAAAAAGAAAAAAATATACACATACAACTTGAGTTACAATTTGAACTGTGGATATTTTCTTCTTCCCAATGCATTTAATACATAATAAATGTGAGGTCAACAAATAATATCAAATTATTAGTTCATAAAATCCAACAAGTATGCTTTCTAAATAACTTTAAATATAAATCTTTAAATCTTTCCATGTATTGTACAGACACTATGTACAACGTTTAAACAATTTTTTTTAACTAAACAAAATAGATGGGAGTATCATTTAAATTCTATATACACTAAAAACAGATCAAGGAGGTTCTAGAACACTTCAAAAGAAGATTCAATTTTAGTACGCACCATATTCTTACAAAATTCTGAACATTTAAAATTAAATACAATAATGTAGAATATAACTAAAAAAGTATCTCTCCTGTAAAACTCACAAGTATAGTCTGAGTATAATCCATGGGATTTCTACTTTCCATTTGATTTTGTCTAAAACATCATTTCAGCAAAGGAAGAAACACACATCTTGTTACTAGAAATTGATTCCTATACATACTTCATTGTCAATGCAATCCTGATTGTTTTGCTAATTCATCAACAGAAGAGGTAGAAATACTTTAAAACAGCTGCATTAATATACGTCCTGATTGTGACTGGCAGTATTAATTATATGGGAGCTTTATCCTGTCAGCAGTTTCCAGACAATTATCCTTAGATCTACATTCCAGAAATGCCATATAAATACACAGGCGCACACACATATTTGAGCCCTGAAAACTTAAGGAAATAAAAGTGCAAGAAAAATACAGAAAGGAAGCACAAAAACTGGTGTTATTCCTGCTCATCTCTCTGCTCTTCCTCCCATAATTAACTTTAGCGCATAGGCAAAGCTGGTTACCATGCTGAGAGAATGAACCTGATGATACTATGCAACAGTCAAATGGATTTTTTAATAGCATTTAAAATTTTATGGTAAAATTAACTCTAATCAAAGAGTTTTCATTTAACATCAGATTTGTCTTCATTGGTATTGTTATGAAACATATTCAAAACTTCCTAATGATGGAAACTAAAACACTTTTTTTGTTGTTTTATGTATTGTGGGGGGTTATTTAATGGGCTCACAGATGGGTTATTTTATGATTTGGGGGAATGTGTCTGTGTATAACTTAAAATTAGGGTGCCAGGCTTTGTAAACTTACAAATTTATTTAATTTTTGGCTAAAAGAAATGATAACCCAGGGGCTAGAAAGACAGATGGTTCAGAGGTTGTAAAAGCATTTTCTGCTCTTCCTAAGGACTTGAGCTCTGTTACCCACACTCAGGTCCACTGGCTCACAACTCTCCGTAACTCCAGCTCCAGTGGAATTCAACACTCTCTTCTTGCCTCTTCAGGTACTTGTACACACATATTTCAAACAGACATACAGCTACACATATGCCTGAATAAAATTGAATCATGGAAAAAGAGGAAAAAAAAACAAATCTTAATCTGGCATTACTATTGAACAGGATTTACTATTTTCTCTAAGTCCAGTGGACTACAGAATCCATGCTCCTGTTATTTTACTTTAAAACTGTTTTGTCACAGTGTCAAGTCCTTAGTACTAAGCTAAATAACTTCAATATTTATTCCATATTTATATAACTAGGAAATTGGAATTTTTAAGCTTACTTTTGTCTAGTTTTGGAAATTTCACTGTAATTTTCAGTCACTTGAAAGTAAAATTTTGGGGGGAGATCTCCTTTCTTTGGCCAGAAGAGTGAATACTAAACAAAAGAACCTCACTAAACAACTCTGCTTTAGTGTTTCTCCATCTCTCTTAACCGTATTCTATTTTTCATTCTGATCTGGTGCACACAGAGTAGAAAAGTTAATCCCCACTGGTGGTTGTAGGTAAAAATCTGATTATCTTTGATCATTTTTTAATCCTTTATTGACTCTTCAGTGAGATATAACAGAAACTGAATTCTGCTAGTCTCTTGTATTGATTTATTTTTACAAGAAGACATTTATATGTATGAAAATTTTCAGGTCTGAACCAGTGAGTGTGTATGTGGACTCTTGAAACATGGTTGAACATGAAGAACAGAAGTTGAACATTCCCCTCATCTCTGTGTTCATCAAATCTGTAAGACTCTACTTTTCATGTAAGTTTACAATATTCTCATAAACCAACAGTACATTAATAAATTATATACCTCAAACCCACTTTCCTATGATTGCATTTCATAGAATAATAATTATATTCTTCTAATGTGTTCAGATTTCCAAGAAAATAAACTAAACCACTAAAATCTAAATGTGTTAATATATTGCCATTTTAAAATTTAATTTAATTTAATAAGCATTCTAAAGTGCAAAGATTTTTATAAGGGAATATAAATGTATGCTTATGTAAGTTAGGTCAATCACTGGATTATGGTTATTTTCATAACATAGATTTGAAAACACTATATATCTTTACCTGATTTTATTAATGTTATGTATAATCAAAGTTTATACTTCATTTCTTGATTCAAAAAATTAGATTTTATATCCTCCTAATGTAATCAATTTGATCTTATAATCTTCATAATAAAAGTCCATGCAAATATTTCTCTTAATGTCTAGGATGGTAAAAAATGAAATATATTATGGTTACCAGAATTCTGGTACATAAAAATGTTCTATAGCTTGCAAGAAACATACAGTTTAATTGCTAATGGATAATCTTCAGATAGCTGATGCATTTCTAAGTAAAACAGGGCATTGACAAACTGACCTGCAATCTATCAAAATTGTACAATAGCTATAGTCACTGTAACATGGTAGTGCGTTACTTTTCACATATACAAAATAATAAAATCAGAAAATGTGATTGCCAGATGCTGAGATACAATATTTCTGAGCTTTGTATTTCTGATACAAGGTTTATAGATAACACTCTTATTTCTAATACCCATGTCTGAGTTCTTTCTTACTGTATATATGACATAGAGCCAGAAATTCAACTGCTTAAACAAATTTTCAAAGATGGGTTTTTGTTTTAGTTTTTTTTTCTAGCCAAGGAAAATTTTTAGAAAGGAAGTATTTTTCAAATTAAAAATATATGGTTGCTTCATAATATGAAAATACAGTGAAAGATAAAACACATGTATGTGTGAGCCATGTAAAGACTGAGAGACTTTAACTTTGACTTAGCTTAATAATGGCAAAGAGTGAGCAGAAAAAGAGCAATGTGTTAGATTTTTGTCAAGTAAGTAGAACCATTCATAAAATAGTATGAAACGAAGATGAGATGGGGAAAGTTCTTCCCTGGCATGATCAAGCTCCAGTATTAAAGAAGTAAGGCATGAGGAGATGAGGAGAGAAGGAGGGAAGAAGAGGAAGGAGTGAGGAATGGGAGAGAAAGAGGTTAAGGGATTTTTGTAATTCATTAATGCAAAATTATATATATAATATAAATTATATATACAAATATATATATATATATATATAAAAAAAAATCACTGAACTTCTACAACATTTAGGATCCTCTAAGCAAAAGTTAATGAAAAGTTACTTTTTGTCATTTACATATATACAGCAAGATCAGATAATCGGATAGCAGGTGTTTGTCTTACTAGCACAAGTTTCTATGCTTTGAATTTCCTTTCACATATACTGAAAGAGCTCCAGCATCTGACAGTTATGCTATTTCCTCTACATTGACCTAGACATTTGCATAGTTCTTTTGATTATGAAGCAGCTAAGTTCACTACTACATGGGCACTTTTACTCTATGGTAATCCTCCTTATCTCTGTATATCTTGTGATGAACTTTTCCAGGATTACATACTCAGATTAAAGGCACTCAGCATCCAAGCATAGTGCAAAGTACACAGTTAACCACAAGCGTTCCTCTTAACAGAAATAGATGAGAAGCACAAAATAGTGCAAGCCAGGAAGATGAAGAGGTTTAAGGTGTTTTGATAAAGTCAGGAAGGAAGCATTCAAGAATGCCAGTGTTTGACTTACCCTTCTGTTTGGTATCCCGGAGACTGTCACAGCCTAGAAAGATGCACCATGGTAAGACTCGGGACATGTGATAGCTATACTTTTCTTTTTCTTCTAAAGTGGTTATTATGAAAGCACACATGTGAAAGGTTCATTTCTGGAAATCCATTTTCTTAAACTGCTCATGCAAAGTTAGGCTTTCCATGTATATAATCAAACTTAAGTTGGGAAGAACACTCAATGATCTCTAAGCCCAAGTTGGATATTTAACCGTTTCTGTGAAGTCCATAATTTTAGTGTGTAGTAAGGCAATTGAAAATGACATGTTTACATCAATATTGTCAAACACAAACATGCCTGAGTTTAAGATCTGGTGCTGCATACAGAAGATTTATTTCTAGTCCATCAACTGACTATTGGGATTGTTTCTCAATTAATAATGTAATGTGGCCAAGTGGGAGGTTTGGATTATTGCCAACATCAAAATGTAAGTGAATCTTCCATTCACATTCTGATGGTTTTAAGAATGATTTTGCCATCATGAACAAAAGAGCCAAATAACACGTCTACGCGGACAACTGATACCACAATATTTTTACAAACAAAATCATCAGCATCCAGAAAAAAAAACACATACATTAAAGACTTGTCTTTAAATGGGTCATTTTATTGTCTATTCTTTGGCAATAATTGTACCATATCACAAGACTAATGAATTACACGACAAAGTTCCCATGACTCAACAGTGTTTTCTTCATAGTTCTAAAACCAAAATCAGAAAAACACACACATGCCATTTGTATTCCTATCAGTTCTTCTATTCAATAACACTCAGTGGCTGAAAATTTGAAACTAATCCTGAATGCCATAATTATGTGAAATAAAAGCACAGCAACCATACCAATAAAGGTAAAGAAAGTTTTATGTGACTAAGATCAGAGATGGAACTTGCTTAACACTGTAAGTAACACTACATGTGGTTAGTTAACCTCTCATTTCAAGATTTAGAATTGTCCTAACTTTATACAGATTAGCTTGGATGCTAAGGGAGGAGTTACATACTCCAACAATTCTGCCGTTTAAAGTTTATCACTATCAGTGCATATAGAAAAAATTAAATGAACTGACAATTGTCTTTCAAGCACCAGATGCATTTTTATCAAAGAAACCAATCATTAAATTATATCAGTAACTGAATATTAAAGATAATCTTCTTTTGGGGTTGTAGCACACTCTGGATTTAGCTAAACAAGATCAAGTTTTCTCCCTATGTATATATGGGGGTTGTGTCATAAAACTTTCAAATAAAATAAGTTCAGTGAGAGGTTGCACTACTAATTTAATGCTCCAGAAACTTAATTTGGACATAATTTTGAGGGACCTCTCAATTGAGACATAGTGGTGATTTGTCTGCATTGTTATGAAGCCAGAAAAACAGAATCTATATTATCCCTCTAACAGGCTCACTCAGTGATTGCATGATCATCAAATTCATAAGCAATGACCATTTTGAGTCTCCTAACGATTCCCTGACAAACACGATGTAAGTGGAGGAGGAAGTCAGGAAAAGTAAGAGTAACACATATTATGGGTTAAATGCTACAATGATACCCTTAACTCAAGAACATTTTAAGAAGGGTAATTTAAAACTATGGTGTTTATATTTGAAAATTTTATTTTTAGTCATGTGCATGTTTGTGGATCTGTGTGTTTATGTGCACATGTGTGTTGATGACTAAGAAGGCCAGAGGAGGTCACTGAAACACCTGCAGCTGTAATTATAAATAGTTGTGAGCCACCTGACTTGGGTTCTTTCAACCAAACTCAAGTCCTCTGCAAGAGGAGCAAACATTGTTAATCACTGAGCCATCTCTTCAACTTCCAATGCTGCTTTTATTTTTAACACTTTGATTGTGTAGCTAGAATCAAATTTTCCTTTTGAAACTATACTATTTTTACACTATATTTATTTATTTATTGGATGGAAACACACATGCCATTGTGCACATATAAAAGTCAGAGGATGACAATGGCCAGGGTAAGAAGTACAATGAGTCCTTTTTTTCTTTTTGAGACAGAGCTTCCCTGTAGCCCCAGCTAACCTGGAGTTGGCTATGTGGACCAGAATTGCTCAGTCTCACAGAGATGTGCCTGCCTTTGCCACCCAGGGCTGGGATTAAAAATGTGTCACCACACCCACCAGGAAGGAAGACTTTTGACATTTCAAACAACAGTGTGATAGAGACAACATGAAAGTGACAGATCAATGGACAGCATAAGTATTCATCCTCCTAAAGATGACTAAGGAATTGACCTATACATTTGCCTGAGTCTAATAAACCTAACCACATTTTCCTAATTTGCGAAGAGTGTACATAATCTAATAATGTTCACATAATAAAATTGTGGCGACAAAAATAGTTTAGAGCTCTCATATAGAAAATGCTAGTCATTAGCCATATGACTGTTTAAAATTATATTAATAAGAATTAAAGAAAATAAAAAATCACAGTGCAGTCATATTTCAGGTCTCAACAGCAAATGAAGCCTGTGGATGTATCATGTGGACTAGAGTTTAGACATTTCCTATTTTGCAGAAATGTCTTATGATTAATAAGATAGAACTTAAATTTACTGAAATCTAGAGGGTGTTAAAGTAACAGAAATAAAAATTAGATTTCATTTCTTTAACTAACATATATTGCTCAAAGAAATAAAAATGTTCTATTAAGCTCACCTTTCACCTAGCCTGGTAATGATAATACTAGCCTAACACCCACAGAAAATGTTGGGGAAGAAATCATTTTCACTGTGTACTAAGGGGGAATCACAGTATTAGGATAAATCCTATTAAAGTGCAAACGTGAAAATTACTTAAGAACATTCTAGGTCATTTTGTTTATGCTGGTAATACTTAAAATGGATGGAATCTGAGTTTCAGTTTCCATAACTGAAACTACTTGAAATACTATACAATACCAAGAAATACATCAGTATTACAATCTTAAATCTGTCCTCCCCATTATATTAGTTTTATAATATAGTTATTTACTAATTTGAACAAAAGCAAACAAAATTCTTAGAATGGGAACTAATATGAACTAGAGCAACTGGAAGAGGAGGGGGGACAGAGAGGGAAACATAGGAGGGAGGAGGAAGAAGGGAGGGAAGGAGGGAGAGAGAGGAAGGGTGGCAGGAATGGTGAAGAGAAAAGGGGGTGAAGAGAAGGGAAATAAGGAAGGAGGGACAGAGGGAAACGCATGACATAAGAATGCCTAATAGCAATAATTTTAAAATATGTAAAATGAAAATTAGAAATTGTGGAGCCCTTCCTCTGTAGGAAACGCCCAGGTGATACATTAATTCCAGCACAGCACACAAAGACCTCCACATTGTCCTGCATTAAAATACGTGGCAAAGAACCCAGCTATTTGTTTCTACTAGCAATAGATAGTCACATAAGGATTAACTGCAAACTGACCCTTGAAACACTGCCCAGCAGCACAGTTTTGAACAATAACTCCAACTTGGTCTCCTATCAAAGAATTTTTAGTGACGAGCACCCAGACAGTTTAATTCATAGGAACCTTAGAGACACGCCAGTGTGAGTCTGCCTTATCACCTTTTCCAGCTGCCTTCCTGTCTCCAAAGTGGCCACCATGTATTTCTTGCAGGGGTCTGGCACATCTTAGGAACATGCGAAGACTGTGTAGTTCACATAAAGTGTTGTAGGGCATATGAGGTTTCATAACAAACTTCAGTATGTACAGGTTCCAGAATTTGATGAAGAAATGTGTTGATTATATGAGTGACATAACTGATTTCAACCTTCAACAGTTATACTTTATTCTGACCTCATTCTTTTCATTGATTTTTTTTCAACTCATCATTTTATCTTTGTTTTCTAACCTCTAGGCTCTGAAGGAAGAATGTGGTCCATAAAGCAATGAAGTCATTTGGGTAAATAGCAGCATCTATTTCTCAGGTATGTAAAATTATCTTCAATGTAAAAAGTGCCGTGGTTTATCCATAAATGCATGTGAGGCTTTGTTCATGGTCAAAATCAGGAAAATGAATATTTAAGGGCATTGCCATTTCTAAAACATTAATAATAACTCATTTGATTTCACCCAACATCTTTCAAGATGTATTCCTATAAAAATATTTTAAGAAAGAAAGATTAATGTCAAGCTGGGGACAAAGAGAATAAATGATCAGTTTCAATTCCACGCATTCCTTCACTTGGTTTCTAATGTAATAATGGACAATTTATAATAAAACTGAAACTATGAGGGGAAAAGGTTGCTTTCACCAATAAATTATACTACCGCTCACAAATGATTCTAAAGACAAATGTCAACTTCAGAAAACTGAGATAATAGATGAGGCAATGTTTACTGATCAAATACTCAGATAACTGAACATCAATGAAAAAGAGGCATTATGGTGTTTTATTTCAGCTGACATTACCTCCTTTAAGCTAACAGGGTTCTGACATAATGTTCTTTCTCTATAAAAATCAAATAGCTACTGTTATCTGTTCTGAGAGTGTCAGAATCTAAGCAAGGCACCCCAAATTAGAGCTTCCCTATTTGTTGAACAGAAAATAAGGACGATTTTGTTTCGAGGCATCTTAGATTTCAGTAGATAAGTTAAAACCTGAAAAGATCAAAGCATAATTAACGGCTTGCTGGTTTGTCCCAAATAAAGAATTTTGAATTTACCTGTTGCCATTCTTATGGACCTTCTCTCTGCTTTTAGCATTAAGAAGTAATCATTGCTGGAAAAAGTAAATAACTAACCTTAGTGGACACCAAAAAATAAATAAATAAAAGGCTTTTTTGGTGCAAAAATAAACTACAAGCTAAATATTTACTAAACATTTATAACTTGCAAGCTGAGCAATTCAGGTGACAAAGTTGCCACTCAACAATCTTTCCCTACATAGCTATGAATAACATGTATCTCTTACGATATGAAATTAGTTATTATAATAATAACTAGTTTGAACTGACAACTGAATTACTACCAAAAACTGCATGAACATAAGCTTTGTACCCAGGACCTGTGAAGCCTCTCTTGGTGTTGTAGTTGTGGTCACAAAAGTGTGACTCCACAAGAACAGGAGCACACTTAAAAATAGTAAGAAAAGATTCAAAGCACAATTGATTTCTACTTCAGTAGAACACTGTATTCATGACTATTCACTTTTAGTGGTCATTATCCATCCAATCAATTGGCTCAGAAAGGTGTTCAAGGTCCTAGAGGAGAAATGATAAAGAATCAATACCATCACCACCACCGACAACCTAGAAACAAAACTAGCCCTGTGGATAAAAGCTTGTTAAAGCTCAATGTGTATACCTACAGCAACAAATTCAATTATGTACAACATTGTTTAAACTTGAAAATGGCATAATATACGACACAAAAAGCTATAGATTAAGTTATTTATGATTCTTGTAAAACTGCTTGGAAAAAGAATTTGGAGAAAATTAGAACAGAATCACTTAGCACCAGTAAAATAAGATAAATACAAATCAGAGTTAAAATGTTAGTTAGGGATGTCATGAAAAGAACTGGGATCAACAATATCATTGCTGGTGACAGTCAGCCTCAACCAAGGAAAATACTCTATGGATCCCACTGCCCAGCAGTAGCCTTGAAAGACATCTCAGCTGCAAGGCTCTCTTAAAATGAGATTGGGAGTTTATGACAGGTGTTGGTCAGAATGGGGCAGCTTAGGACAGGCTTGCTCATGCATGCCTTACTCCCAACACCCGAGGGGGAGAGGCAGGATTAGGAATTCATGGACTTCCTTGGCAAGAAACAAGGAAGGAGAGGACAGAGGGTGGCGGGAGTGGGGGGGGGGAGGAGAGGAGGGGAGGAGAGAAGGAGGGAAAGGAAGTGAGGGAAGGGTAGGGAAAGGATGAAAGAATGAAGGGAAAGGAAGAGAAGGTAACAGAAGAGAAGGAGAATTGGAGAGTGGGAGAGAAGGAGAAAGGAAGACTGGAAGATGTATGGATGTCAGAGGCTGCCAGCTCAAATGGTTAAAAAGTCACTTCGGAAAGGACCGGTGGTCACTCTTCCTACTGGGATGGCGTTAGGTTGATTAAGAGCTTTTATTAAAGCAAAGGAGATTCCTTACAAAGAAGAAAGTTCAGAAGTAGGTAACTTACAAGAGGAGGAAGGAAAAACAAAGCCTGCACCAACAACAAAACCTCGATCAGGAAAAGGGTCTCCAGGTATAAATGGAGACTCAGCTAGGAACGAAGAGCATAAAGATATGTGATGGCATGGAGACTTGAAATGTTTCAGAAAGCTTTAAGGAAAAAAAGATGTGATTTTAAATGCTAAATAGCTACACAATGTGAGGACATGGGCAAAGACAGGATTTTTGAGTTCTTAGTCTTGGGGAGGAATCATGGTGCATCCTGTGATCTAGAGAGGTGAATGGTCATTAATGACACTAGTGAGTGAGAAATCCTGGGGAAAGATATGGAAGTCATCAAGCATAGGAAACAACCCACAATTTAGAGAATCACACTACAGGATGCACATGTTTGCACTAATTTTTTTTTCTTTTTTCTTTTGGCTAATAGCTACAATAGACACAATATGTATAAGTCAAGCTCATCTAGTCTAGACATAAGGTTTAATACAGTTATAATACACGATACAATATCGTGTTATAATACACGATAACAGTGGACGAAATATTTGGGCGATAGAAATTGTAAGTCAGAGAAGAGGAGAAGATTCTTCAACTACAGGAAAGATTTTCACCATATTTCAGTAAAATTCTAGAAATATTAGCTAAGGGATCTAATCCAATCAGGCACTGGGGTTCGAATTCAAAACACCTTGATAAGACATAGTCTCTCATAGAAACTCAGAATGTATTAGAGAGACAAAGCAGCAGACAACTAATAAAATATGGCATAATTATAGGTGCATCATCAAGATTCCTAGGAAAGAACTATTACGAAGTGATAGAACCAATCAAAAAAGTTTCTGAATAGACCCGAAGGGTTGGGCTGAGTTCTGAAACATAAATACCTCTCATAATGAGATCGATCGTGTGCATTACCTTTTATTCTTGCAGTCACAAAAAATGTTCTTCATCGTTAATATTTTATTGAGGTTTTATACATTTCATACAATATGTCTAGTTTAAACTTGGACCTCCTCCTCCTCCGTGTCCCTCATAGCCCTTACCAGATTTCAAGTATTCTGACACATGTGTTAAGTTCTATCCACTCAAGTATTTCTATCCAGATGTCCCTTGGAGCAAGTTCATCCACTGGAGTCTAGTCAGCCTATCTAGAGTAACTCCCTTAAAGAAGATCTATACTCTCTCACCCCGCAGTAATCATTTGTCAGTAGTCCCTTGGTAGGGTTGGGGCCTGCTATCCATTTCTCCCCATTCTATGCTGGATTTTTGTCTGATTGAGTTGGCAGGAGTCTTGTGCATGCTGCCGCATTGCTGCAAGTTCATATGAGCATGTTCCCAGTGTCTTGAAAGCCTGTTTCCTGACAAATGAAATTTCTTAACATATGCTAAATATGAATCCTTATATTTACAGACAAATGTACCATACATCACTAATCAAAGATACTTCTTTTTGCAACAGATGGAGACTATTAGAGACTTTCACAACTGGTCACACACAGAGAATATATGTCTAAGAGACATCCAGCCTTAAGTGACACATCTACAGTATTCCTATTTTTTATTATAATTATTATAAAAGCAGCATTATTTTGACTGATATTCATGGGTCATCATCATCTAACTGGTTACCCAGTTAGACCTGGCCTTCTTTTGTAATGTCTGTGAGGTTTTAAAGTTTTGTCCCTTCTTACTGGTGAGAGATAGATGTAATTTTAATCATTTGGAAAATATATTGACAGAAATTTAAAGATGAGAATTTGTATTTAAAGGGTTCTCTTTTTTATACGCCATTTAAGCAAAATCACAAGTCAGTTTCAGAAGGATGCTTGTCCATTTTGATATATTAGCCAAAGCTTCAATATTACATTTGAGATCACAAATAGAAGGCTGTTTCAGAGCAACCAAGGGAGCTCATATATGCAAGGTTCCACCTCCTCTCTCTCAATTGAGAAAGGAAGGTTCCCCTACATTTGTATTTGTTGACTGCTCAACTTTTGAATCAATAAGGAAATTAACTTTAAATATTTCTGTTCATAAATCCTTTTCATGTAATTTAGTTTGTTGTCTTTCTAGAAACCTAAGAAACACTTTTGAAGACAATTCATAGTTGTGGTTTATTCTATTTTCTCTAAAATTGCACTTGGGATTGTAAATATAAGTATTTAAGAATGAAAATCAAATCTTGTTGTGCACAGGCAATCAAAATTTTAAAACCAACTCTTCTGGAGAGGACTATGCAGAAATCTCATTAACAACAACAAAAACTTAACAAAGCTAAGGAACTCAATCATATATAAAAAGTTTCCAGAGAATAAAAATTTCTGTCAGAAAACTCGTAAAGGTGTCTTCATAGGTAACTAGGAAAAATACAATTAAATTATATGGTTATTATTAAAACATTCTCTGATCATATTTGGAAATCAAAATTAGTTTCCCCTTAAGTAGGAATATCTTAACACTTGCTAAAATTTGAACATAGGAGAAGATACAAATGTAAGACATTCTAATAAAATACAGAACATGTAAACATTTGAATTGTTTATTTATTTTTTGTAAGTGGAGGCATTTTGAAACCTGAATGAGCAAGTAACAGAGTTGGCTTCAAAAAACCTAAAACTGGGCAGTCATCCTTGTTCTACTTTGCTGCTGGCTTAATCACCTTATATAATGCTAACACTTCTCCTCCAGTGTTTTACTAATTGCTTTGTGCTACAGTGACTACTGGGAATGAACCACAAGATACATACTTTACACTGTGGGGAGTGCTCCAGCCATCAGAAGGTTAAAAAACTCCCCATCATCAGAAAAGGAGAATTCTTTACTTAACACAGTGGTACAAATTATTTCCAGGTGGTGATAATTATCACTTGTGGTGTTTGATATTCCGGACCTTGCATCTAATTTTATACTTGACAAGTTAAACTTTTCATCGTGTGCATTTTCCCATAATCTCTCAAAGGCCAAAGACAAGGATAGACGGATTAGTGATGGGTGAAACCAATTCCACCCAAAATGGCAACACTTAATTACAAGCCTTGTTGTTTATAATTAACTGTATAAATCACTAACTTGAAAGTTTCTTTTCAAAGTATTTAAAACCAACCTTTTTCCCAGGGGGATTTAATACTGTATATGATTACACAGTTAAGTATTATTTTGTTTTCTCTATGAACAAGATGTGCAAATAACGCATTTTGCCAATGGTCTTTCCAACAAATTTGGATTATGTTTGGGAATTGCATTACCAGCACCATCACCCAATGCTGTTTTAGGGAAGCTTTTTATGGGGGAGGAGTAACCATATTACATGGAAGCCATTAAAAAGATACTTCAATTATCTAAATAAATGTAAAAATGCAATTTCTGAGATTAGAGAAGATCAAATTCTCAATTTCAGAAATACAAAGTAAGTTTTCAGGTAGATCTTCTGAAATACATTCTTTATTCTGTGATCAAAATTTACAGTTACAAAACATTTACTGAGAAAATATTACATGTTAGATGTCAAAGGCATACTAATATCGTTATTTAATATTTTCTATTTCTAGAATTAAAATCATACTGTGAGTCAAGTTTGATAATCCTTTGTCAAAGATAATTCATCTGAAATTCAGAAAAATATAAATAACCTGTTCATGGTCATCAAGAGTGTGAGGCAGTGGATCTACAGGTTAAACTCCATTCTTCTAAATCTGAACTTTTATGTCTTTTAACAATTGTCAACACAATATCAAAAACCACAGATTATTCAATGTACTATACAAGAAAGAAGCTACATCAAAAGAAGCTACAAAGGAAAATAAAATATAGATGAATGTGAAGTAGTTTGAAATTCCTAAAAATACCACATCAGGTTAAATCGAACAAAACGTTGGGACTAAAACTTCACTCAGGTAATATTTATCAAAGACCTGTGCTGTCAAGGATAGAAGAAATATAAGTAAAAAAAAGTGAAGATCTGTCAGCAAAGCGATGATTATGACTCAAAGTGACATCCATAGGCAATTACTGACAGGGGTTACAAAGAAAAATTAGTAGCTCATAATCAGTGATCAATTTCATTTCCAGTCTAAAAAAAGATTCTGGAGACCAATCACTTGAACTTCAATAATTCAATTGTAATCACCACTTCCAAATACTTACACCTGTTCATATCTTCTTCACCATTTCTGATTTCACAACATAATTCCTCAGGAACCTACAATCCAATAACTGTGGAGAAGCCATGCTGCTGTGGTTCTTCAGTGCCTGTGTACATTATGCTGCTGTTAAATGAGAGTTGGAGGTCATTTGGCAAGAGAAACTTTCACACTCCACATGACACCACTTAACAGCAGTGTTCTTTTATTCTGTCAACCACCACCCTTTCCTAGAGATTGAGAGTTCAGAATCTAGGTTTCTGTCTCTTGGATTATAAAATCCATGATAGAAAAAAGTCCTAATATGTTTCTTCACAAAGAACATAAAGACAGCCTAAGTACCACTAATGATACATACAATGCACAAATGTCATACTCATAGCAGGCAAGTGTGGTTAGTAAGAAAGCTTGGTAAGTTACTGCTAAATATAAGGGCTATAGTAAGGGTCACTGGAACTCTAACAGAAAGTAAACTTCAATTGACGATTAGTAATTCTATGTGGCTCCTCTAACTAAGCCACAGTAGGACCAAATAAAAGCAGCAATGAGAGCGCAGTTAGCATTTTCTATCATCAAAGGAAATCCATGAAGGGTTGAAAGAAGAGGTTTTTACAGCATTCTTGATCTTCTACCACTGAGCAACTCATTCCATAATTTCTCTGATCAAGGCATTTCACTGAAAAAGTGAGTTAAGTTCAAAAACATAAGAATGCCATTAATAATAACATTCATTTTAATAATCTTTTATGTTAACTTATGTGTTGAAAATAATTATTTCAAAAATATCTAACATCTTTTTATCCAACTTTTAATTCATCCATCTATGGCAAGTTGTCTTTCCTATACAGATACTCAGAAATTTTTAAAGGTTTAGTATTTTTTTCTCCAAATCTTTTACAAATTTCTCCAACTTGGTTTGATACTTCTTGTGATGAGAGTTTCACCAAATCTTTCTGAAACATTTACTTTTGAAGTAAATTGGAGAATGCTGCAATTTCAGATTAGTTAAGTTTATGTAAAATTTAATTCATTAGTGTTAAAACATAATTATCAATGTAAATGACATGACAAATTTGAGATGTTCTTGATAAACTCTTGAATTCCCAGCAAACAAACAAGCCAACTGACTAGTCACATTTTCTTTCGTGGTTGTGCACGTGGGAAGAGGTTGCAGTAGAAAGCGGGCCCTACTGTCTAAAAGGTTAAGAGCCCCAGATGGATGGAGGCAGTTTAAGGTTTTACTCTGTTGTTTTAATACCCATCAGTCTTTATTGTCATAGCATTAAATTTTCAACTGTACTGTCCACTCCTTCGGTTTCAATACACAAAGTTAATTTTCACCCTGAACTTCTTAAGTACAGGAAGCTATAACTAGTCATGATGCTAATTCAACAAATTGTGTTGATTATACCAAGACAACAGAATGCTTGCACATCACAGACTTTAAAAAGTAACCTCAACATGTCACTCTCTATGAGTAATTTCTTTCTCTTTTAAAATGAAAACTCAACAATTAGGAAAACTAAGTAGGTGCAGAAGTCAAGTATTACACTTGAAAACAGTGAAGCACTTTAGCTCTGACAGTTACATAGGCTGCCTCATATCTAAAAACCAATTCTTATTAATGACCTTCAATCTCAATCTCTGGATCCTCATTTGCCAAGTGAAAGGCTGGACTAGGATACCATTCATCCATGATATATTTTATGATTCTGATAGGACTTTTTAAAGGAGCACTTCCATTTTAAAATATACTTGACTAATTTTAGTCAAGATTGTTGAATGTAATAAAATATTTATTAAGTGAGCTGTCAGTCATTGACTATCCCAGGATCCACTTATCCACGCAGCAGGACTCAAAATGAGGAGCACTGTGCTGAATTACACCAGTAACACATGTCAAAGGTCAGAGGACCCACCCAGAACCCTGCAATAACCATAACGCAGAATTCACCATGCAGCTTCTACAAAAAATGTTAATGGCAATAGTAGCATTAAGAGAAATGCAAGATTCAGAAGCCTAGGCAATAGTCCATTTGTAATCTGTCACAGTAAAGCTCAGTCCCTACTGCAATTTTCAATTTACCATGTTGTCGATTTGCAATTCAAATGAATGCCTTGATTTTTCAAAGAATGGTCTATGTACACATCAGTCAGAATGACACAAAAATGCCCAGTCAGGTTCATTTTAAATGCACGTTTTATTTGGTAATGTTAACTAATCACTATCATTATTTTTACTGTTTGCGGAAGCAATATTTATCACGCAAAATGTAATTTGGAACCCTTTCTTGCACCCAAACCTAATTCTTTTCCTGACTTTCAGAAATATTTATATCCTGATTAGGCATATTATGTTTTTAAAGCTGTTATAAGAACATGATTTATTTATTTCTGAGAGCAGTGCTTAAAAACAACAACCAAAAAAACCCACACACCTTAAGAGGAGGAGGAGGAGGAGGAGGAGGAGCAGGAGGAGGAGGAGGAGGAGGAGGAGGAGGAGGAGGAGGAAGAGGAGGAGGAAGAGTGAAAGGAAAGTCACTGAGTCTTTTCCAAGACTGGAAAAAAAAAGAGAAAAAGATGAGGAGATGAGGAGGAAAGGGAGGAGGCCTAATTTAGAGCTAAGAAAAAGGATATAGGCGCCAGCCACTCCTAAGTTTGCAACCTGCATTTAGAATCTGCCTTCCCACTATGGCCTATGGCACGACTCATAGCTTGCTTGCATCCATTTCCACATCTGTAAAATGGGAATGATGATACTCACCTCCCAGGCATGTTGTGGGAATTAATTAGTGCTTGTGAAACGCTTTGAAGATGAAACGGGCTATATAAGTGCTAACTATTATTATTATGAGAGAAGTGTCCAATGCTATAATTAGACAATTTTAAGCCCTACAATATGACCTACTACAAAATAATCATGGTTCCACGCAGAATAAATGCTTAAGGCCCAACTTTCTCCTCTGTGTGGACTGAACAAAAGCAGGTAGGAAACCAGCACCTGTGAACTCAGAGCTGCAATAAGCAAAGAGCTTGCCCCCACCCAAGCCCGTATGCTCAACATAAACAATGTCATGAAGTCATTAGGGCGGGTTTGAAGCAGGCGGGTATCTTACGTGATATGGAAGCCCAAAGGAAAAAAGAAGAAAATCAAAGACCCCGGATATTTTCAAAAGCATCTATAGGGGATAGAAAGCAAGCTGAGACTATTCCCACAGTCATTTGGAAAGGTCATTCCTTCACGACCACAGCATCCCACAGACGTCCATGATTTAAGTGAAGCTTCGGTTTCTGCTGGTTCTTTCACAGATCTCACTTGTTTAAAGGTTAGAAATAACCCAATTACTATGCTTTCAAAAGAACTTTTAAAATTCTATTTCAGCCCTAAGTGATTTTTCTACTGTAATTTCCAAGTACATTATTTTCTGTAAACTTGGTAAGTCCTTGATTTAGCTTATGCAAACACAAAAGAAAAGATTTTTCCAAAAATCAAAGGTTTAAGAATTTGAAGCTAACTCTTAAGCATTTAAGAAAATGGTATCTCTGTTTTCCTCGTCTAATGTCACTGAAAATTTTTCTTTAATTTTTTTTTCTTGCAGCATATTAAAGGAAATTAAAGTTAAAATACTTCAAAACAAGTAAGAATCTAACATAACTTATTGCATTTCAAAATGGCTTATTAGTTTGTATATAATTTATGTATCTTGCAAGATCCTTAGGTTTTGGGTTTGCCTTGACCAAAATCATTAATGGAATGACTTCTTTAAAATTAATGGTTTAGATGCTCATATTTCCTTAAGACAGTACCCACCATGCCTGTAATAAATATAAAATTAAAAAAAGCATAAATAGTGCAGATTTTCAAATTGTTATTTATAATTCATCAAAACAAAATGAATGAAATTGAATATAAACATGGAATTTAATTCTCATAACCTATTAAGAATTGAAAGAAAATCTCAGACCAAAAGAAGAATGCTTTGAAATCCGTGAAGTGACTTTTTGGTGGGCAGAACTGTGGAAACAGCAGTGACTAACAGAGAGTTCTAGTACTAGACTTAAATTCAAGCTCCTGGCCCTCAAAAAGAAGTCCTGTTGGACCTTGAGCTAGACATGTACTTTAATTAGGTCTCATTTTCTTCTTCAGTAAAATGGGAATCACAGTATAACTCATGGGATCATTGTGAATGTTTAATAAATTAAAATATAAAAATAGCTCCTCCTAACCCTGAAGAACTTAGGGCATATAGAACTCTGAGAAGCTGTAGGTCAGCTTCCTCTGCATCTTAGACAGTGTGATTGCCACCATCTCAGGCTAGCAAGAAATTCTAATCACATCTGAAAATGTACACCACAAAGTTACATTGTATTGAGTTGTTCAATAAAATTTATAGATATCAGCAACTTATCCATTTAGTGGTGAATCAGAAAACAAAGTATTTTTTTATACCAACAGAAACTCAAGCACAATATTTTAGCTAACCCAGAAGTATCAGTGTCCACCAATGCCTTAATATTTGTGATGGTCAAAACACACTGTTTAATTTAACTCCATTCATTCACTCATCTGCCAGTGTAATTGCTGTAGGATTCCTCACTCATACTTTTAAATTTTCACTTACATTCTGGTTGTTTGAGACAGAGTCTGGCAGAGCTCAGGCTGGCTTTCAACTCTCTACAGTAGACTTGAACTCCTACCCATTGCCAGGAATCTATGCTGAGCCCTGTGCACATGGAAAATACTGCAGTAGAAGGACTTCAGACTTTATATGAAACAACTTAATAGGAAAAGGAGAGGAAGAACATGAAAGGAAGGAAGGAGAGGGCGAAAAAGAAGTAACTCTGCTTACAGCTTTTCAATTATTGTATAAGTGTACACAATATTAAGTAGAGCTATTTGAAAATGCAGCTAGCAGAGCCTACACTGTGACTGTCTGGCTCATCAGGAAAGTCAGAGTACCTTACGTCTTTAACAGTTGTATTCTAATATCTTCCAAAAAACCTTCTACACATCAACACGGTGATCATTGGTAGCCCTTAAATAGACTTTAAAAATCATAGTCATGCTCATGATTCAAAAGCATCCTTCTTGATGTTTGTGTTGGTTATAAATTATCACAAAAAAAAACATGTTGGATGACCAAATATACTAAAGTAAATAAATTAAATAAATAACGGCTCCATAGACGTTTCTTTATTGTTGTTAACGTGTATCATGTACAATATACAATATGCTTCTCCTTCTTCTACTTAGCAGCATCTCTGGAAGGAGAGTCAAAGAGTTTAATAGCTAGATATTTAGATATATATACTGTTTTTTAGATATTTCTGTCTAATTTCTGTCTAGTTTGACTGCCACTCAGAACTTTGGACATTACTCACAGCTTTTATTTAATAATCTAAAAAAGCAGAACATCACAAATATAGCCCAAAATGTTCTGTGGTGCCAATTATTCTATACTTGAAATCAAGAGAAACTGAAAAAAAAATTAAAACAACCAGATAGACCTATAAAAGCTATGGTATTAGAAGTATACAATGAAATCCCTTCATTTAACTCAATATGCAACACCAATGTGCATGGACATATGTCTCAAAACATTTAAAATATGTTTTTAACAATACTCTCAAATTAGCTACAAAAATGCATAAGAAACAGTATACAAATCTTGATCCAATAGGTGATGTTCTTTTGCGTACCATTCAAAACAGTATTTCAATACACAGTATTTGATGATAATTGAGATATTGTTTATTTTAAATTTCAGATGTAACAGTTATTACATGATATACCTTACAATGATATGCAACTAAATTTTATAAGTTCTTGTCCTGGTGTTTCAATATTAGAAAACAAAATTGGTTCAATGGCTCAAGTAGAGAAAAAAATTGTCATAAAAGTACAACACACCCTCTAGAGTTTTTAGTGTTTAAGCAAAATTACAAGTAAGTTGCTTTTCAAAAATATGTTCAAATTATGCACGAAGACAAGCATTAACTATGAGAAGATGCCTGTCAACGTGGGCAAAAGTGCTCGCATAACTATTCATTATGCTGATCTGAACAAGCAGCTTCTCTCTTGCTTTAAATTCGCTTAGTTTTTCACACAGAACAGAAGTTCATTCTTCATTTCGGGTAACTACAAGACAGGCACATGTCCACAAGTACAGACAAGAGTCTGTCATCAAACAATTCTGAAAAAGCATCCAAGTCTCGGGTTCATTTTTTCCTAAACCCAAGTTCAAATATTTAAATAATAAAACTGCCATTACATTTCTCAACTACATTTGAAGTTTATCACTGACTTAGCAATTCCTAGAAATTAGTTTGTAATCAAGCCTCCAAATTACGGGAAGTTTACTTAATTTTACTTTTTAATTATATTAAGAAATATATCAAATGGTATAATTCATGCCTGATAAAATCATTTAAAATGTCATATCAAACAGCATATCCTTTAAAAGATGTTTTTAATTGCAGATACTTTACTAAGCAGACTTTCTATGCATCATGTTTCATTAATTAAAGGAGAGAACAAAAGATTCACATTTTCTCTTTCTTCCCTCCCTCCTTCTTTCCCTCCCTCCCACCTTACCCTCCCTCCTTATTTCCATGGGCCTTTTCTCTCTCCCTCCCTTCCTCCTTCCCTCCTGAGCTTTAGGCTGAACCATGAGGTGTAGTTAAATTCATGGGTTAAAGGGGTATACTATAAAATGATGCATCTATGACTTTCTGTCCCTAGAGCTAAAGCCAAGCAATTTATGTGATACTCTGGTCACTAAAAACATTGCATGTGTTTAACTGCCCCAAACTAGAAAGACTTAAAAACTCCTTTCAAAGCCTCTATCTGTTTTCTGCCACTCATCTCCTACTGGACAGTCTCTATCATCTTGCTGTCAGTCTCAATATTGTACATTTCTCTCTCTCAGGAAGGCCTCATTGGAGAAAGGTAGTTATCTGTATGTCAGCCATCACTCCATGGCTCTTTCTACAAGTCACTCACTGAGTTTTCCTTGTACATCCAGTCATATGCATGGGACAGCACATAAACACAGGAAATAAATTAACCTGTGGCTGTTCTAGGAATTATTCATATTTAATATAAACCTCTTAACTAATGGTACTCATCCAAAAGAAATCAAGTGTTAAATATGACCATTTTACAAAGCAAAGGTTCACTTGTAGGACTGAGGAAATTAGATAATTTTAAATACATGCAAGGCAAATAAGATGTGAAAAGAAGGAAGCAATCCCAGTCAAAACCACATTAAAAACCTTTAACTACAACAAGAAATTACTTCTAGCCAGCATATTGCTCTCCTGTGGATCTATAATTGAAGTTTCAGGTATTGGTAAATAAGACTACATTCAAATCCATAAAAGAATTAGTAAGGGATGGAATATATTCCCAGTACAATCTCTAATGCATCTTATGTGTAGAATGCCTATCTTAAACAGATAGGCTTCTGATTGCTAACAATTAAAATCCTGATTTTTTTTTTGTCTTCTCCTAGATGAAAGCCTTTGTGAAAAAGATATAAAATTTGCCTGGTCACATTACTGACAAGTGGCACTGAGCTAGTAAAGTAGTATATTAATACTGATTACACTGATTAATAATACCATAAAAATTGGTTCAATGGCGCTTTAATATTTTCTAGAGGAATAGATGAGAGACATTCTGAGTAGAATATCTAATTGGTTCATCACACTCTATCATGAAGAAAGATTTTTGAAATATATGAATTAAGGTACAAGATGAGCTTTTCTAGTTTTAGTCAATAAAATCATCTAAAAATGAAAATGTCAAATGAAGCATCTCCCCTTCTCCAGCTAATAGAAACCTCTAAGAAAAGAATGCTCCTGGCTTAGAACTGATCCTGTTAAATACAAGCACTGCCAATCTTCATGCAAATGAGCATATATTCATTCGACATTATGTAACTGTCAGAAGAGTCACTATCAATGGTTTCCAATTTGATACTTCTCAGGAAAACATATCTCATTTGAAGATAAAATCAATATTACAAGGTCTTCTAAGCTATGGAAGGCTCCATGTATAAACTGGTAAGCATGTTCTCATATTTGACCTATCAACTGTACACTATTATCAGAAAGTGGATTCTTCCACACCTTCTTTTGCAGTTGAAGGACTCTCTTTTAGGAGTAACATGATTCATTTAAATTTTTCTAGCTAATCACAGAAAGCAGGAAGTCCTGGTCAAGAAATCTTTCTGCTATAGCACCTTGTTTAAAAAAGTTCCTCAGAGATCCTATGTGATGAGAAACTGGGATAATTAAAGACAAATTAGAGCTTTCCTGTATAAATGTAAGGATCCAACTGTTTGGGCAGTATTCTTCATGTCATGCTTATATAGCAGTAATGTGGTGGGTACTGTTCTCCCCATATACCTGAATGTGTAGGTGAAGAAAAGTAACCACAAATCACCTTGTACTAAGGGAAAAAAAAAATGGAGGGAAGGCAACCATGTGCATAGATTCTCAAACATTCTTATCTCTTAACTCAGAAACGGGCAGATTCCCATGGTGGCGCAGACACTAATTAGTAAGAAGGCTTTGGGGAAGTCATCAAGACTCTCTGAAATGTATCATCCTTATCTATAGAATGGAGATAATAATTAGTGTCTAATTCATAAGGATATTGTGTCTAATTCATAAAGATAAGACTGAAGATAATTAATGAAAGAACCACTTGGTAAACTGCCAGCTTTTTGCTATTGTTACAAACTGCAGTTGTCCAATCTAGAAACAGCTGCTTGCAAAATTATGAGCTCTTGGATTCTAGATATATTCTACTGAGTCATGGAAAGAGCTATTAAAGTACATCCTAGAAGAAATTCTTGGCTTTGAGCAGGAGAATGTTCTATTTGATTTCTAAAGCTGTATCTTTGGAAATCTGTAACTATACCAAAATGTCTCTTCTACTCCTTGCCTGTTAAATTTAACCCACTCTTACTGAGCTCCAACCTCCAAACATACAAATATTAACAAGGATTTATCTGTACCCTTAAGGGACTTCATTCAAATGGAGGAGAGAGAAACATATACAAGTCCACACCAACATGGAGTATACAAGTTTAGAAAAATCACACTCTGAAAGGGTATCGTCAAAGACATAACCTCAAAGGAAGTCATAGGGAAAGGTACATGGTAGACCTCCCTGCCAAACTAGAGACTCCTGCTGAATTCTGAAGTCGTGTAAAAGGGACATAATAACTGGCTGGCTTCAGGGTCTAGGATGAATTTAATAGACATCACTGGAAGCAAAAAGGGAAATTCACCATCAAAATACCTTTTGGAAGAACATATTATGGGGGAAAGTCAAATATGTGTCATACTTTCCAGAAATTTCAAGGTATTTAGAAATTGCATGAATCCTATGCTGGGTTTATTTTTTAAAAAAAGAAAGAGAAAAAGAAAAAGATTCTTTACCTGAAAGTCTATCATAAAAGAATCAGCCACTTCAGGACTTTATGATCAAGTCTCCACAACATCCAGTGAAACTAACATGTGTCGTTCTCAAAGTTTTGTTCAAGTTATAAATTCTAGGTGTTTTCTTCTAGACATCTCTATGCCCTATGCTTGTGTACTGCATGCTGTTTAGTTAATTTAAAAATATGTTTTAAAGGCCTATTTTGCAAAGCACATCTACAGTCCTAACGTCTTTATCATCAACGCTGGATAACTCACAATTCCAATGTGCACCAAACTCAGGGTTCAAAGCAGCACTTTTTTTGATTATGATGATGCTTCCAGTAAAATAAATGAAATAACTACTACAAAATGTTTTCAAAGTGCTTTGCAATAAACTGGTATCTATTTTCTAAAACAACTTATATACTCTTAGAAACATAATTGAGCAGAGTATCATTACATGGAAAAATTACACTCAGAGGCAAAAGTAGAATGCATTTTATAATCTGCATTGTAGAGAATGCATTCGCAACACTCAATTCAGTGCACCCCCTTCAAGCTGGACTGCAAACACAGCAGAAAAACCAGTCAAGTCTGTTTCTCTCACCTCCACGGAATGCCTGCCTTTCACAGGTGCACTTCAAGGACTTCTTCCTCTTATTCCTTGAATCATCTTGCAGACACTAATGAGCATTGCTCTTCAGCTTTAATTATTGGCCCCTGACAAGTCAACATAATAGGAATCAGCTTAACCAAGCATACTCCCCAGCGACATGTTCAATTACTCAGGTTGTGCTTCTCCAAGAGAGGGCTGAGAGGTTGCTAATTTAACACTGTCAAAAAAATAAACACAGGGATCACTTACAGTTTATCTTTTGACCTTTATGTCGCCAAATCTAACAGGATAGCTTTTTATATTTTTTCTCCCTCTGGAAAAAAAATCTGCTGATTAAATATGCTATAAAGCCTTTCCAAAATACAAAATTAAAGAATCTGTCTGTGGTCAACAAAATGAATGAGGTTACATAATGTGCTTTGGAATCTAAAAATGATGAAATGTGTTGGGGAGTCACTCTATTTCTCTCTCAGGGAAAAAAAAAAGATTCTGGTCTGCTGTCTGACCCTAACATTTTATTAGTTCATGTCAGGGGGAAGCAATCACCCTGCTACTTATAAACAAGAACTACTTATCACGAGTGGAAAATTAAATGCAGATGAAGTAAAGAATTTTAGTTAACTTTTTTCAGTGCTTGGGATTGAACTTGTGCTTTTGTTCAAATACTGTGCCATATCCCCAGCCAAAAGGGATTAAATTCTGAGCATAATTTCACAACAGAAATTTCTAATTATGGTATATAACAAAGTATAAGAATATATTCCTTCGTCAAGAAGATGGGAATAAGATTACTATTTTGAACTCAGAATTACAGCACAATAATTTTATTACTGTTAGGTTAATATAATCAACAATTTGAAACATAATTAATCTATGCCATTAATATATTTTATACTTTGAAATAATTTAGGTCTGCTAATAAATACATTCCTATTAACACTAATACAATTTAAATCTCTCCTTTATACAACCACTTGAAAATAAATTATTTGCTATAACACCCCCCCACACATACACACATACACACATGCTCACACAGTATTCTTTCCTTCAGACTTCAATCATGGTAATCTAGAGCACAAGATCCTTCAAAGAAATGACTAATTAAACTTGGCCTGAAACAATGGTCA
Organism: Eospalax fontanierii; assembly: GCA_035773235.1. NCBI lineage: Eukaryota > Metazoa > Chordata > Mammalia > Rodentia > Spalacidae > Eospalax > Eospalax fontanierii. The sequence goes on from CM069532.1 coordinate 57,534,883, forward strand.
TAGACTACTCCCAGAATGTTGGAAAATAAAAAGCACCATTATTCAGTCACAAGGTAACACATATTAAAGTCTGAGCTGAATTTTCAAAGTGCATTGTTTCTCCCCCCGAAAAAAGCCAAATCAAGTAATTTAATAGTAGCGGGTCAATTGTAACATATAAGTATTTGTATTAAAAATATATTTTATGCACATAATACAAGTGAATACATCTCGTACTTTGACACTGAGTAAATAACTTTATGGCTTTTAGTTTTTGTTTCCTTGCTTTCCTTCCTTGTTTCTGGTGCCAGACTCAACTCAAGAATCCTGTGTCCACCAACCACTCTCTACCCTTGAATTTCACTCCCAGCTTAATAACTTTTCTAAAAGTATATCAAAATAAAACCAAACAGACCTTTGACAATATTATTGAAATATAATGAAATGTGGTCTTTAAGAGCAACAAAGGCCTTAATATTTTAACTTTTTATATGCTATGCTCAGATCACTGTCTGGTTCAATTTGAATAAATGCTTAATAAATATTTGTTTAAAAGACTAAGGAATAAATCAATCAATGAATATTTAACTCATTTTAAATAGAAATATTTTGTCCAGTCTCCAAAATGCAGTTCATGATTCTTCTAGTCTTACTGAACACACGAAGCACTACAATGTGCAGTTTAGGCTAACATTCTTTTAAACGTCTTTCTAGCCTAGACCACCATTATTGTTGCCTGTCACTTTTGATAACACACATTATTGTACGAAATTTTATTTTTCTCTTTAGTGCAAATGCAAACTTTGTAAGTAAATATCAGCAAATGAACAATAAAGTTGAGGACAGAGAAACATATCACTACAAATATTACACAGCTTAATTTTTAACTCATTTCATTTTCTATGCTATAACAGTAGGAACAGAAGTACATTCTTCATTGTTTCTCCTTGTAGTCACAACACCATCAAGAAAATAAATTCATGTATAAATTATTGAAAACTTTAATAAGTAATAGATAAACTTCAGAAAACTTTATTTTTCATCTGATCTTACAGAGAAAATAAAAGTTCTGGACATTGTACAATTAACACAGTCCTTTAATGAACTAATTGAGTTTTGAGAGAGAAGTGTTTGCTTAACTCAGTTTCTAAATTCAGATTTTATTCAACGCTTACCTTTGCCAGTCTTCAAATGTTATTTGTGCTGCACATTTAGGAAAATGTTTTCTTTTAAAGAAATAATTTAAATCACAGTAAATGAAATGTTTAATAATGTGGAATATTAAAGAATATGTCTATGAGAATGTTTATGTACTGTTTGTCTTCTACTAACCTAGTTCCTGAAAAGCATTCTCAAAGTTAATAAAAACGCAAACGAAGGAGGGAAGTCTGGAAAACTAAGTCAACATTCTTATGTTTGAATGTACAAGATGAACTGATTTTCCCCTTCCTTTCAAACCGTCAGAGATCAGTGGAGGGCTATAAAATCTTACAAAGTTTAAAAGGTATAAAATTATCAAAAAATAACAACAACAGCAAAACCTCTCAAAATCACAGAACAGTCAGATCTTAGCCAGAGTCCCAACCCAAATCCAGGTCTCCTGAGAGGTATCAGGATTTCAAATCCAGTGGATCATCCCCTAAGAGCCAATTTGACTCTCAAAACTCCAAGATAAAGCAATGCAAAGAATAAAATGATTGTTTCCAGGTGACAAAACTGAGTCTTTTCGATCTCTAAGCTGAGTTTGCTTCCCTACAAAATAATTCACACATTATGCCAGTAAGGACTGCAAAACAGTCTTTACAGATTTACATCAATTCACTAGCATATTTTTCAAAGTCTGGTTAAATGTGAGATGTATCAATGGAATGGATAATAGAGACGGAAATTAATTAAATTACAGTGCAGAGACCAAAAAGAAGAGATAAATTTTCCAAAGAGTTTAGACAAGGAGGCAAGTCAATGGGATGCTGAGATAAGCAGTGGCTGTTCCAGATGGCAGGAGTTCAGAAAGGAGGCCCTTTGAGTGGGGTGCCTGTGTGATGGGAGAGACAGGAGCCCCAAGGGTAGGTGAGGAGAAGGACAAAGGAAAGAACAGGGAGATGGAGACCAGCGTGATAATGACCATGAATGAAGAAGAGCAAAGGGTGAACACAGTGAGCTGCCTCAAACACTGCCGGATGCTCCTTCCACTTCCTAGTTACACAGATACTTTTCTATCACTTCACCACCTACCTGTGGGAGTCTCATTCTCCAAACCCCAAGCCCCGGTGCCACTAACACGTTGTACAAGGCACTTAACACTCACTGAGTTTTCAAAGGTGAGGCTTGTCTGCACAAATCAATCCTAAACCACAGTACCGTAAAAAAAGACACTTGGGTTTCCTTCCCCTCTTCTCTAACTTAGGTGCTGTAACTTTCAGTAGGTAGAATTTCAAGCAGGTTCTTCATTACACCTGTGTGTGTGCCAAATGTTGGATTAGATAGGGCAAATGAAACGGATTATTTCAACATTTGCGTTTCTCTCTTCACCATCAAGAGTTCCCTTTGATTAAAACTGAAGTAGGAAACTAGCCGCTACTCATAAGATTCCCAATATGTTATCTAGCATCAGTAACCTTTCCCAGGGACTTTAACAATCAGAGTTATTTGGTATGGCCTTCTATTTTCCCAGATGATCAATTCCAGTGAAGAGCATGGGAACAGAAGGAGATAAGGACAGGGCAAGGACCTCAGCATATAGCTAGGTGGGTGGACCTTAGACCAGTAGATTTCCACTCTGCACATTAGTAACTAGCACACAGACAACTTCTGCTAAGATGAAGCTATGTTCACCATAGAACATTAAACAGATTTTGTGATTTCAATATATCATGGCCATCCTTTATAATAACCTCAACCATGATAAACACTTAACCAATTTAGAGTAAATAGGGAAATATATTATCAATATCTACGTGTCAAGTCAACTACGCCCTCAACCCAGAAATAGTTTTGATTTTGTCTTTTAAATAATTAAGGCTACAGAATGATGAAATTTCTCTCCCCATCAGAGAAAACTGATGATGGAATCTACTTTTTTTGAATGGTCACCTTGGAAAATCAAGTTGTTCTAAATTCTAACTTTTTTACTAGCCTATACACATAAATTCATCTACTGACACTATGCAGTGTCTACATATTGAGTCATGTAGGTTCTAGCTCTAATATCCTTTACTACATTCATTCAGCAGTCAGCAATCAGGTCTGTGGAAAGGATGGACAACTGTCAATCCTTTCTCACTTCATGTTTGATAAACAGACTGAATGTTTCATAAGTCCAGAAGAAAATCTTATTACAATATAATCCTAATTTTGGGGGGTAATCTTTTAACTTTAAAGATCCATTTAACAAATCTGGTAATGCCATTAACTTGGAAAATCATCTAAGATGAAGAGCTTCCCCATCTTTAGTTAGTGGAATTTTCTATTCTTTGTTATAATAAGGATTGATGTATGTCCTATCTCTAAGCTGCCTATTATCTGACCCTATATTTTGTCCATGTAAATTTGTAAGTCAGTCCATGGAGAGAACATGTTCAGTACTGGAGTTTACTAATTGCTTAAAGAACTGCTTTTTTTCCTTGTGTGTTCCACATTCAAGAGGCTAAATCATGACCATACCAAACTTTCTCCTTTTCCTGTAAAATGTAAAAGTCTGAAGCAGATTTGAAATAAATAAAATATAATCTTTGAAGGTCAAACTCTGTGACCATTTTACATCCAAGTATCAGAATATGCTAGCTACAGCTGTCTTACATCTCAGAGTTGGGGGGAGGGACATATTTCTAAGGCTACTTTCTTTGTCCTGGACACAAAAATACCACAAAATACTCATACTGCTATAGAAACTATTGTACAACTAAGAGGCGGTGTTCTATTAAAACTAAAAAATGCCTTAGAAATACATGAAGAGATTCCTAATCAGGAAGCCAATCTTAACCCAGTTCATGAAGCTAATAGGAAAGGTTTTTCCATTTCTACTGACACATCCAAAACTAGGTAGCTTTCTGAGAAACAGCATAAACTATACCCTATGGCAATAGATACATAGATCATGATGGATAAAAAAAAATATTAAGAGAGAGTTAACTTACTGCAATATTAATATACATACCACTTTATTGAAGAAATATTGATTTCCCACTGGCCTCTACTGAAAGCCCTTGGATATTCAGATGATGATAATAAATGAAATGAAAGTGTAAGTTAGGAAACCAAGCTAAGACAGTGGGTGACATGGCTTCTCTATCACCTCTTCATAGAAAAAAACAGCTGCAAGTCAGAGCCTCATACACTTAGACACCCTGGCCTGGCACTTATCTTTCATAGAATCTAAGGCTAAAACTCAACAAAACAAATCATGTTTTCATTTATTTCTCAGTGTCATATAGCATTTTGGAAATTAAGTATGAAAAGCCAGTCATTCCTAGGAGCATAAGATTCACACTGTCGAATTACAGCTCCCGTTATTGAACTGTACTCAATTCCAGTTTTTTTTCATCATCTACTCCATGGGGTTCTGTACAATCAGGATGCTTCAAATCTGCAATTACAATCATCCTTCCATAACACAATTTTATGATGGGTTACAAGTACTTTTAGGGTCACTGAATGATTTGAAATCAAATGCACTAGGAGCTGTGAAAGCATTGTGCGAATGTTAATGCAAGGGCTATAACTAGACATAATAAAGAATCCTTGGAATGTTACTGTGGCACAATTTTTTTAAACAGTATGGGAGGGAGCAGAGAGGTGGAATATAAACCACTTCTAAAGACACACTATCTCGACTATTTAATTTATAAGGTTCACCTCACTACCAGAGTACCGATAGTCTTCAAAAGTCTATAAATGTGCCTGAGATTTGTTCAAATGTATCATATCTATGTTTCAGAATCTACTAAACACTAGAAAAATCTCAGGATATATGCTGCTATCTTTTATCCTTTCATGGTAATGTATCAGCATTACCAGTTCTATAAATATTTATGAATAAAAATCTATTATAAAATTCTATGAAGATGTGCTTGCCATTTGATCCAGTTTATTAATATGAATAAATAGGACATATTTATTATCAGCCATGGTTGGTGTCAACATATCAATATGTTACCTACCCAGCAGCACTCTAAATATTAATACAGAAGTGAAATTATGTTAGTCACTGACCTCATAAATCAAGCTTTTAGTATTTTAAACCAAGGTGATTATCTTTGATATTGCATTATTATTTGGATAACAAATAATAATAGTAATAAATATTCATAAAGTGTCAATCAGAGTTATGAAAAGAACTAGGTAGGTATGAGCTCATTCTAACTTCTTCCTAGGTATCATGCATCACAGATAGCTCATGTTTATTAGCCTTGAATGTTTAGGTATCAAAAAAAGAAATCCTTAACTAGCATATGATCAGGGATATTTCTGTTTGGTTCACTATTGAGTGCAAAGCTCTCCTACTATAAGAAACTCTTATGAGTTTAATGGGTATGTGACTGCCTCTAGGCTCAAAGTGTCTGATACCATAGGAGGACAATGCAAAGTTTATAAATGAAATAAATATTCATAAAAATTTCCAAATATTTTGTTTTAAATTTTTTCCAAACTCCTACAATGTTTTATTGTAGCATTTTAAATGTATTTGTTTCTTTCAACGTGTATCCTCAATAAAAAACCAAATCATCACATTGTTGGTATTAATACCATTCCTGAATACTACATTTCTAAGCCACATTACAATAATTCGTGGATTTTAAAACAGCCTGACTCTTAGCATTTGCTTTAAGACCAAGAGTAGACCCAAAGTGCTGAGCACCGGTTCCTTCAGATACCTCTGAGAACTGTGCTCCTGAGCAGGGGTTTCTCTCATTCTTTTACTGAAATGGAAGTCTGGACACACCCATGTCTTATCAGACATATCAGAGGACCTTGCCCTTCAATCCCTAGGCCCAGAATATCACTCTGTCAATTTCTGTCACTCTTTGCAATGAGAAAAGCACATTGCTTTCAGTGCTATGAAATGTAGAGCATGCATACATTTACACACTATCTTGGGTAGAGGGCAAAGAGAGGTCCTGAGAGGTTAAGATCAGATATCCCCTTTGTAGGAGGAGGAGAAGGCTCAGTGAGCTTGTTTACATTATGCACTAACTTTTGCGTTGCATGGTTAGGTAAAAATCTTTAGTCTCCAACATATCCATATTGTAAAAGTCATCCCTGCAACTGAATGGATAAATCATCTTTAAATATTTTATACAATTGTTTTGAGTAAGTTTTACACATTTATAAGGTGTACTTTTGAGTGTTACATATCTACATGTTATGCCATTTTGAACAGACAGTTTTGGGAAGTGCTGGTGTAAATAGGTGCTGAGTACACAGGCATCCAGTAACTCAAACTTTACTTTAAAATAATTAAATGACCTAGGTCAACGTGACTCATTTTAATGCTGCTTATTTCCCTAGTTTTACTGTTAACTAGAATAAAACAGACAACATTAACTCTCAATTCATTTGTGAAAGACAGAAAGATGATTATTGTGGGCCTTCAACATCTAAAAAGGCTACTTTCACAAATCATAAAATAGGTCAGGAAAACCCAAGTACAAAATTACTCAGCGATCAATATCAGGCCTGCTCAGAAAGGAATCCGTGAAGAAAATTTTTTATTTAGAGTCTTTACAACATTAATGAGGCAAAGAAGTCTTTACTGAGTAAAACTAGAAGTTAGTAGAGAAAGAAACAATGACCGTTTTCATGGAATCATAACAACCATGTTGCTAAGGTGTAAAGGGGCCATTTAAATATCTAGGTTACTTTGTGCTTTGAACTATTTTGAACATTCCAGGGATTGCTGCTGAATTCATTTTAGAGAATTCTAAAATGTAAAATCAGATGGACTGTGAGAAAAGTAAAAGGAAACTTTGACAACACCAGTGGTTAAAATGATTTGTATGCTGGCTGCAAACTCTTTGGCAGATTATGAAGATCGCTTTTATCAACTCTGGGCACAATTCAGAGACTTTAAAAAAAAAAAAAAAAAAAAAAAAAAGGCCTGAAGTGATCAACCATGTCACTGATGTTTTCAAAATGATATTGAGTAGATACCAAAGAAAAGAAAAGGGGAAAAAAAAAAACTAATCTCACCCTTCTGTTGTTGCCTAAAATATTAAACTCCAAATCATTAGCAAAAGAAGTCCCTCCAGACTGGTAACACCAACTCCGTTTGAATGCAGAAGTTGGTTTTAGGAGGTGAGGAATGTGCCTAACCCCACTTATTAGCATTTTAACATTAACATTCCCCTACCTCATTACCTTTAACACATTTACTAAAACTTCAAGTACAAAAGCCACAGCTTTATTTTCATAGAGACTAAGATAACATTAACATTAATCATGGATTAGTGCTACACTTACTTTGTACTAACATGGATCTTTCTATCTTAATGTTTCAAAATAGTTTAGAAAGGAATCTTCCATGGTATACAGGGAGATATGTGTGAATATTACACCTATTTTTGAAATATTATATCTTGTTTTTCATGAACAGTAAATATTAACCTATTCTCTGGTCAGCTGGATGCATGGCTTACCTTCCTTACCAGATTTCAAACACCGGGAAGACCGTGGTTGAACCCCTGCCATTGCTGCATACAGTCTGTGTGCAGTTACACAGAAAGCGAGCACCAGGCACTCGGAAAGGGCAGTGCTGCTGTGGTGCTGTTCAGTTTGAGGAAGCTACAATCTTCAGTATCAACTGTATGAAAAGAAAGCTAATATTCTGCTTTCTTTACTTCCTAAGGTTATTTTCTTTACTCAAGTATCAACACAAAGCACAAGACAGAGAGAATGTAAAAATTAACAATAAAAAGTACTCAATAGAGTGAAATAAAGAAAATAAAACTTTACATTTTATGATGTTTCAATAGAATGGATTAGATGGATTCTGGCACATGGAGAAGGACTAATTGAATAAAGTTTAAAGTACTAAGCACACACTGGCTAAACCTGTGCATAGCTTCTAAAGCAAGCAAAAAAAAAAAAAAAAAAAAAAACCAGAACACAATGAAAAGTACTCAACCTGTTCTGTCACCTGAAATAACACCACAGCAAAAATATACTGATGTGCTGAAACATATCTTTTTACAAAAGGAAAGTTTTCAATTGCTAGTAACAACAAACAACTAAGGAGCATACATCTAAACTGAGATTTAAATAGAAGCCAAACATGCTTACTTTATGGGCAGATCTTGAGTGACAGATCTGAAAATACTTTTTAAAACTTAACTATAAAAATTTAAATTTTCCTATTGTCCTGAAACTGTTCTCAGAGAAATGAGCAATGATAACACGGCAAGTCTGCGGCACCTTAGATACACACACAAAGAGGCCTTATTTGAAAGGCCCCAGGATGACAGCTCTGAGAAGGTACATTCGATCTTTTAAATGGACTACTATGACAAAAACTATTCCTAGTTTTTTGGAAGAAATAGTTATGTGAAATAGTGAGAACAGGTGCTATGTTTTAAAATAACAATTTTTTAAAAAAAAATCCTAACTATGACAATGGATAAAGAAAATGGTTATTTACTAGTGTCTAGTTTTCCAGATTTTTACATTTTTTATATTTCTATGTACTATTTTATTTTATGTGTATGAGTGTATTGCTTACATGTAGGTGGGTGTCACTCCTGATATTCAATGCCTATGGAGACCAGAAGGGGCACCAGATCGCCTTGAACTGGAGTTAAAGATAGATGACTGTAAGCAGTCATGTAGGTACTGGGAACTGAACCCAGGTCTTCTATGAGAGAAGCCAGTATTCTTAACCCCTGAGCCATCTCTCCAGCCCCTTCCTAGATTTTTAAATAGTATTTACAACTTTCTCATGTTAAAAAATTACTTGTTAGTTTGGTACTTAATAAAAGTCCATAATTATAATTATCAAATTATTGAGAATAATTCCCTCTTTTTTTCTCCAAAAACAATGGCAACTCAAATCCATCCACTGTTAGTATTATTGCCAGGAAACCAAAATTTCTTAACTAATTTCAAACTGCAGTTTATATAACAGGAAAAGAAAAAATGTTGCCTTTAGGAATACAATTAAGTTAAAACTATGTTCTGGATAATTAAAATGGACTAAATTTCAGTAAATGTTTTTCAAGTAGAAGGTACTACACTGATATAAAAATACTTTTATATATATATATAAATATATAACATACTAAAATGAAAGGGAAAATAAGGAATAAAAAGACCCCAAAACTGACATATAACTTTTCTGTCCTCTAGAACGTAGAACATAAGCTTTGAAGGAAAGCATGTGTGTGCATAAACCTTCTGCTGTGTGCATGTGAGTGCAAGTGTGTAATCTCTCTCTTTCTATTAGTTTCATTAGACGGGATAGGATTTACATTAAAGGATGCTGATCACCTTAAGGCAAATGGTATGATCAAATACATTAAACGCAAAGCAACCAGCCTCAACAAGCACAGCGCAAAAGGTGGATCCTGAGAAGGAAATCCTCCTTGACTGTACTGGTATATGGGACCCACCAACAATAACTGGATACATGTAAAGAACAGAGAGAGAGAGAGAGAGAGAGAGAGAGAGAGAGAGAGAGAGAAAGCAAAGCAATCCGCCTACCAAATACTCATCATTAACAGGAACTAAGAGCCTCTCTAATTTAGACACGGAGTTTTGACTAGTGGTGGGTGAGGGTGTGCTCAGGAAAAAATTTGCCCTCAGTTTTCTGTTGTCTGCATTTTCTTATTCACCTCTCAGGGCAAAGGCAATTTGACACTAGTTTCTGTAACCTACCTGGTCCAGCAGGATTTCTCACACACCCTTAACAAAAGGCTAACCCCTTACAAAGTACTTATTTCAGATATACGTCAAGGTTGAGTGAATTGCAGCCAGGGAACTGAGCTCAAAACATAGTATAAAATTCTCCTCTGCCAGTCACTAAAGCAGTGGTTTAGTCAGAAGTGTGGGGCAGTAAGGGAGATTAAAACGATATTCTGTTTCATTTCATCTTATAAAAATGTGAAAAATTAAGAAAAGTTTAACAGGAATTTAAGGAGAGCAATATACCTTTTGTTTATTAATTTCATGGAATACCTTAAAACTTCAAAGAGGTCATGCAACTTTAACAAGTTAAATTTTCTATGGGAGCCAACCACATGATTTTTAACTTGTATTTACATTCACGAGCTCTCCTAAGCTTTGACTGTACTCACTCTAAGTCCCCTAACTGTCATAACACTTAAACTCCAGCTGAGGTATTAGGTGTTATGATAACTCATGCAATCATAATGGTTAGTGCTGGAGCATATACCTCCTCCGGGAAATGGATGCAATCTTGGGTTTATTTAGCATGGTCAGAGGTAAAACACACTCAGAATCCAGTGAATGAGTTACTAAGAACTCTCTGGACTTGATCATCGTTGGATAGAGAAAAACACTTGTGCACTTTCTCTTTAGTTACATTCCCTGCTTATTTCCCTATAAAATCCCCTAGAGAACCAGAACCAGTCTCAACACCACTCAGTTCCAGAAGGATGCAGCAATCATTCACGTCCACTTATAAACTGAGCCAGCAAATACCAGGAAAAGATTTAACATTACACAATGAATACCAGGAGAGAAAATATCAGTGATTAAATAAGATGTCATGAAGCACATTGTTTTCATTCAACTATACACACTGGAAAAAAGAGCCTAGAGATATTCAGGAAAGTACTTGTCACATAACCACGACCCAAATTCACTCCCCAACAATCCACTTAAAAAGCTAGGCATGGTGGCACCCGCCTGCAATCCCAGCACTGCTGAGGTGGAGGCACATGGATCTCTGGAGCTCCCAGCCACCCAGCCTCGCCTAATATGAGCCTCAGGTCCTAGTGAGAGACCTGTGTCAAAAAAACAGGCACCTGAGGAACAGCACCTGGAGTTGACCCCTAGCTGAATATATGTATACACACACACACACACACACACACACACACACACACACACACACATACATAATGATGTAGCTTTTACAAAGTATTTTTAATCCTACATTAAGTGTCATTTAATCCTGCATTTTATTAACTCTGATGTAGCCATCTTGCTCTACCTGTTTTTTGTTTGTATTTTTTTTAAATAAGAAAGTGTACACTAAATTACTAAAAGTCAAAATAAAAGCACAAACAACAGGGCCTAAACACATAGGCTCACTGATACAAAAATTTGGAACAAAATCAGTTAGTGCTGTATTAGGTTATATAGTGACAAAAGACAATTTGACTTCATATAAATGGACAATATGGTGACAGATGGGTTTGGAAAGCTTGAAAGTAATTGGTGAATATTGAAACAGCTGATAGCGCCCATTAGATATACCATATGGACAACCAATTAGTTCATTTCAGTTCTTATTGCCAAAATGCTAAACATAAAGAATCCTTTAAGAGTGATGGTCGCCCAAGATGGCTATCCATTCCTGTTGAGTGAAAGTAACTAGTCTACTGACTGCATGACACAAAAATACACAAGTTGCTTCATTTTGTCCTTCTTTTAAGGAAAGATAATACTGTGATCAATATGTATCCACATGTGACAACACCACTGAATTTACCTTTTATAGGCTTCTAAGTCACAACATATATACTTGAATGTTGAAATGAGGATCAGAGAATATCACAAATTTCTTCATATTCTATATCAATAGACATTTATCATAAATTTGCAGAATTCTATAAAAGAGATGGAGATAGCTTATAGGAAAAAAAGATGTTGAATGAGTTATTTGTTACAGGGATAAGAGACCGTTGGGCCCAAGGAAACTCCTAGTTTGGCCTGGTAATTTAAAAAGAGCTCTGTCTTCATGCAGTTAAGCTTAAAGTTAAGACTTTAAATCATCATGCAGACTTCTGACATGACAACCCTCAGGTGTGAAACCAGAACTCCCGCTGACAAAGGGAAAGTAGTCAACTGATGCAGAACAATGTGAGTTGTTTGCTGGAAGAGTGCTGACAGCTACAGTTGTTTTTTTTTTTTTTCTTTTTATGTTCCGAAGTCTCTCACAAGTTTTCCAACACCAGCTTTTAAGCAAGCTAGCCTGCAAGAAGACTTAAAATTATTTCTAAAATCCCAACTGTGTCTTCTGTGTGTAAAGTCTGACAGCATACACGACCTCTCAAATGAAGGAATGAATATCAAAGGTGGCTCACAATGCAGAAATACTAGCCATATAAATATGGTATTAGTAGGCCTATTAATTGCTTTGGAAATCAAAATACTTTTTTTTATTTCTAAACACACAGTACTTTTCTGTTTTGTTTTTGGTTTTCATATGATAAGCCTAAACTTCCATACATATATTAGTACAGTGTACATATATTCCAGACATATATTAGTACAGTGTACATATATTCCAGACATATATTAGTGTGTTCCACTAAGCACTATAAAGTAACTACATTTTTAAAAAATGAAAAGAAAAATGTTCTGCCCAATTTTCTCAGCTTCTGCAAGTTGGTAAAAATGTACAAGTTGTCTTTCCAAAGTACACAAGTTGATAAAGTGATCCTATGAACAAAAGCAATATAGCTTTAATGGTACATTTGTTAACTATACTAGCAACTCAAGTAATTCAGTAATGCTAACTAAAATAAATACTTGGATTGTTAAAAAAATAACAGCACCAAGAAATGAGAAGTAATGTGTGGTCTAGTTCTGATTTTACTGAAAGGCAATATTCCTTATCCCATCAAATTACAAGAACCGAAAGGCACCTACTCATAGCCTAAAGGGTGAAAATTTCTATTTTCCCATATGGACAATGCTACCTACATAATCTCATACCATTATTTTTACATGCTGAACCCATACTATGACAAAGACATTAATAATTCCATGGCCAAATGATATTTTGAAGCAAGATATATACTGAATTATAAACATATGTATTTAACTATACCATCATTTAGCACTAACATGTGTGTTGGGTATATATGTATATGTGGCAGGGGAAGTGGAGAACATGAGAGTCTGTCCCCAATGTGCCCACTGATTTAATGTCTTAGTAGATAATCAGGAAACTTGTATGTAGCAGAGGATTCTTTTTTAAGCTTAATTATTTTTTTATTGAATCTTTGTGTAGTTCATATAGAATATCTCAATCAGTCTTAATCATATTTATGCCTCCTTTCCCACTTATCCCTCCCAACCCCCCCAACTAGAATTCATACAAACATCCCTCAGTGCAAGTTCATCCACTAAGGTTTTATCAGCCTATCTAGAGTCCCTTGCTTTAGGAAGATCAGTTCTTCCTCATCTAGCAGTAATCAGCTACCAATATTTCTTCATCTAAGATTGGGGTCTGTAGCAGAAGAGTCTTAACAGCTATCAATCCAGATAGGTTGGCCTGGTTACAACATAAAGTCACCAATTTGAGAGCCCAAAGCAGAATTGTAGCGCAGAGCAGCTCCAAACTTGAACAAATAACAGAGTCGAACTGTGGCTGAGGGCCAGTTGGCAAAACAGAAAATGGAGGTGTTCAAGGTTTCTGGAAGAGCTGCCCAACAGAAGACCAGTGCTGACATCCCTTGAGACACAGTTTCAGTTTTTGTTGTTTTTAATTTTGCTTCTTTCACTTCTTTTCAAATTGCCAGGTGGCATTGTTAAGGCCAGAGGAATTATGGAGGTTGGCAGTGCTCCAGAAATCAGAACAAAAAGGAGAGGAAAAGACCAGAATCCCATCACTTCCACCACTCATTCTTCAAAATACGGACAATGACTCTACAGCAATTCATGGCAACTGAGTCCTCTGTCTGTAAAATGGTAAGACCCCTATGAAAGCTACAATATACCTTGAATCATTGTACAGTTTTACTTTTTTCCAAATATTTTGTCAGAAATCTTTTTCCAACCCATAAGTAATTAGAATAGGATTTTTACCTATAACTTTATCAAAATAGTTCTGTGAAAAGAAATTAGAAATATGGGAAAAAACAAAAGCCAACAGAAGCTGAGATAATTCTGCTTCAGCATGGATAAGGTGAATGGTAAAGCACTCCTGTACCACAGGCAAGCCTGCAGCAATATGTTCCGGCTTTTAGCCTAAACCACCAGGATATCTTCTGAGAAAAGTTCTGCTTCTTTCCTGAATATTTCTTAATGACTAGAGCAGTGTATTCCATCGACTGAAAGACTGGCTGACACTACCAAGTTCTACGTACCGGTAACAGCCAAGATATACTTGCTCCAATACAAAGAGATAGACTGACAGAAAGATTCACCACATGTTGAAAATAAATGCTTCTAATAAATACCATCAAGGGAATAATACATCAATGTGGACAGCAAAACTCAAGATAACATTTTCTAGTTCAGACATCTTTCTTCCATATGCTGATTCTCCATGTCTTCTTTCCTTGCTTTTCCATTCTGACCTAGGAAAATTCTGAATGGCACCATTGCTTTTCAGACCATTTGGTGACATCAGACATGGGAGAGCAACTCAACATTACCTTCCCACATGTTTAGGTTATAAATGCTTTCACATAGAAATTCTACTTCTAGGAACTAGGCCAAGAAAGATCTAAGAACAAGATATCTTTGAAAACACTACTTGTAAGAGAATAGAAAAGGTTGCTTAGTTCCACATTTAAGAATGAATTATAACTCTCTATACCAAGTTAACTTATATATTCTAAAACATATTTGAGGCAAATACAAGACTTTGAATTTGTAATAAGCATGGGCAAAGCAACTGAGAACTTCAAAATGGCTTACTACTATAAAATCTTTTAAAAACCCGAAGCAAGTGGCATTGCCAAGACATGTACCAGCCTCTAGGTTCCACTTACCAAGCCACATAGAGGAGCAGACACCCACCCCAGGAACCTCTTTACAAAATAGGAGTTGTGATATGTGATCATTGGTCCATTTCCATCCTTTCTGTACAATCTGCAGTGTCCACGCTGGGCCCTGTGCTTTCCACAGTTGTTTCAGAAAGCCTGGGGCGTGATTCCAGTTCTCTCTCCCCATTCATGATGAAGTAGGACTCTAGGCTAGACATGAAGACCTAGTTCAACAGTTTATGGTGGCTTGATTTGACTAGCTGGACCCTCTTCATTTAATGTATACCTAGTCCCCGATTAAAACTGAGTTGCAAATTCCTAGCTTCATTCCCTGAAATGGTGCTCAGGGAAGCACTTGCCCTTCCTTTCATCATTGTATGTCAGCGTTTATCACCCTAAAGATGTATATTCTCTCCTCTATCTAAATTTTAGAACATTGCTAGACTTAAAAAAATGCAGTTGGACATTCAAATATTCATTAATGAGCACTGTGGCCAAAGTCTTTTCTTTATTTTTAGTTTATTTATCAGAAAATTTTATGTTTCATATTTTACAGAAAATTTGCCCTTGTTTCAAAAATGCTTCAGAAATAAATTTTAGAAAAAAAAACAGTATAATTAGTGGGATTAGAATTTCATATAGTCAGCCTCACATTGTTAAACAGTCATAGGGACTTCATGATTATATGACTTCAACCTTATCAGTAACTGGACTGATTTTACTAGCACACATCAATATGATCACAATTAAAATACTCTGAAAAGCTGCTTACAATATTCTAGATTGAAATAGCATCTACTGAAACAGACTTTCCTGCTCCTCCTGATTTAGCATCTCACTTTCCCTTATCAACAGATGGTAAACCGACTACTATTTAAATCCATATGTCTTTCATACGCATAGTTCAAGCACTGAATAAAAAGCCAAAAATGTTTTAAAGCTAATCAGATTAGCCTTTAAGTGAAGAAAGTAACAACGTGGAATTTCATTTCCTGCAAATACAAATGACTCTTACTACATCATGTTTAAATGACTGAAGGAGTTACTATCCCTGAAACCCACCATGATGAAAATAACTGTGTAAGACAAATTTCAACAGAAGACTTCCTGAATTGGCTAATTTTCCATGAATCTAAGCTCTCCTCAATGAGCATGGCCGCAAAATGACTATAAATATACCTACTGTTCAATATGAGTGCTATGAAGAGTGTCTGCCTTTAAGGGTCTCAACTTCACAGATACAGACAATGTTTTTATCTATTTATTCTAGACAAGGAGACAAAGACGATGAAGTTGGGTTTGAAATACAAACATCAGATTTCACAAAATATTTCAAATTTTGTGTAGGTTTGTCTCTAGCAAGGTAGAATCAACCTGAGATTCATGCTCAAGCAATATTTACCAGTATCCTTTTGTATCATGCTTTCTGCATGGTACAACTTGACCGTGATTC
Organism: Eospalax fontanierii; assembly: GCA_035773235.1. Taxonomy (NCBI): domain Eukaryota; kingdom Metazoa; phylum Chordata; class Mammalia; order Rodentia; family Spalacidae; genus Eospalax; species Eospalax fontanierii. The sequence continues at coordinate 57,551,209 of CM069532.1, forward strand.
ATCTCAAAGTGATCGAAATAAAGGGTCCCACTGTAGACTTTCTCTTAACCTCAGAAGATCATTCTAAAATGCTTCACTTCCTTTAAAAGGGAGGGACACAGAAGGATGACTTTCCCTTATATTTTATGTTTAACAGTGACAGGGATATGTCTCATAAAGTACTGTACATATGTATCTGTGTGTGTGTGTGTGTGTGTGTGTGTGTAAAGACCAGAGTAGACACTGAGTATTTTTCTAAATTGTTCCCCACCTCATTTTTTCAACAGGCTCTTTCACTGAACTTGGAGCTCGCCTGTTTAATTTGGCTAGACTGGCTGGACAGTGAGCCCTGGAGTATCCCCTCCAGTCTCCACCTCCCCAGCATTTGGATTACAGAATAATCTACACTAATGGGCTTTGACAGGGCCAGGTCCTCATAAGTGTGCTACAGGAACTTTTATCATCGCATCATCTTGTTGTTCCCTACAGTTATTCTTTTAAAAGACGTTATATAGTATGAAGAGAATGAAATTTAGATACATGATTCTTTAAAGATAATATCATTTTAGGCTTCATTGGAACTTTTAAAAGTCTACAAATGAATTGGCAAATTGCTTCTCTAGATGCCTTTATCAAAATTCTTTGACACTGAGAAATCGCTGCTTCTACAAATGACAAAGAAACTTTCAAATACAAAAATATTCTGGTAAAAATTTTTTGCTTTTATGTGAACTCAGAATTACTATAATTTGCTTTATTTCCAAACTAGCTTATTAAATGATATTATTAAAGTTACTGAAAAGGATGAAGAAATGTTAATTTGCTAATCCTTCAGTACTAAAGAAAATTGAAATATTAATCAATTTATAAACAAGGTTACCTAAAAATAATACAAACAGTATGGAGAGTCTCAAACAGAAATTAAAATGTGAGTTAGTGAGATGGTTTAGCAGATATCAATTCTTGTTAATCACATGGTAGAAGGAGATAGCCAACTCCTAGAAGTTGTCTTATGACCCCTACAAATGAGCCTTGCCACATGTTTCTTCATGTAATCTCTCTCTCTCACATACACACAAATAATGAAGAAATAAATATAGAAAAGAAAATTAAATGTGTATTTTCACATTTTAAATGTGCTATGGCCTCATAAAATTCTATTCAATTACAATATCTTGATTTTAGATCTCTTCATGTAGGAACAGGGATGGAATAGCCAGCAGGAAACAAATGAGATTGTGGCCTAACCCTTAGCCACTCAAACTTCACAATCTATTAAAGAAGAAAAATTTTAACTTACATTATAAGATATAGTATTTGCTGTTTCTTTCATATCTTTTCTCCAGTGCATCTCAAGTATGTAAAAAAACAAAAAAGAAAGAAAGAAAGAAAGAAAAAGAAGCCCTTTGCTTTCAGAGGAAACTTTCAAACACATACACTGTCATACACACACACACACACACACACACACACACACACAAGTCCAAAGAATAACCAACAAATCCCCACATTAAAATGAAATTCATATATTAAATTTGCTAAGTGCCAGTTACCGCACGGGTTCCTTTTCGCTCAGCGCATGCCAAAGTTGTCATACTTATTCACTGAACCTAGAATAGCCAAGTGTTTAGACTGCAATTCAATATGTTATGTGTCTGCTATGTTCTGCCATGGAAAGGCAAGATGAGTCTGAATTGGACATGTGGAATTACACTGGAGAGTCCCAAAGCAAAGTCATCTCCATATTAGTTATTACATACTTAAAGAAACATCTGTCTACCTGTAGCTTGGCTAGCTATTACGAAGCAAGTCTAAATTGATTACAACAGTGTTTAGGGTTCATAGACTTGCATGTTTTGAAAGAACCACTTAAAAGCAGTCTAGATATAAAACTTAAAAGGCTTATTTTAAATCATGGAAAATTGATACACCCAGGGCAGAGCCTTTCGTTTTAAAATAATTATAATATGTCTTCAGAGAATTTGTTAAAGAACTACCATAAATTCTGTGATCATCACACAATAGAGTGTGGTTGATTTTTTTAAAGGGCATTTTAATTTGTATTTATTACAACAAAACTAAGGGAAAAATACTTAAGACTTTTTTTCGTTAACAGTAAATGGGTAAATAGACTAATAAAAAGACATAACGAGGCCTGTGTCTCAGATCCCAATTGTTTACAAGAACTGAAAGCCTTAAAGCTTGAGAGATTTTAATCAAGACTTCCATTAACCCTCCTATGAATATCCTAGGGATTGTAGGAATTTTAAACAAAAGCGAAAGTAGAATGCTTTTAAAATGACTAAATGTAATACAGCACTAAGATGTGTAACAGTTTCAGCCATTAAACAACAGGTGACATGTCACAGGCAAGCATTTTTCTTCCTTCTTATGATAAAACATTAAATAAGACATAACACCAGCAACCAGACCAAATATAAGAGAAATCATCAATAAATAAATAGGAATAACAATGTGTAAAACTAAATTATAATGGTTCTTGTATAAAAAAATAGCAATCTAATAGGCAAAGTACATATGGAAGACATTTCAAATGAACACTGGGGGATTTTTTATGTGTTTATTTGTTTGCTCATAAGCATGCAATGACCTTAATACTTTAAATTTATCTCTACAATTGATATTTATACATATGCTTCATAGATGTGTTAAAAGGAAATAAAGTTTAGCTTATTTACACAAATAATTATTTTTGTTTATTTCATATTTTACTGCCTTCTTTTCTCTCTGAAGTATTTCTTTTCCTTCTGGATTAGAATGTAAGAAGACACTTGAATCATAATGTGTTCCTGGAATGTTTCTGAAGCCTATCAGTTAGGAGGAGATTTTGACACACATGGAAAATTTTGCCATTTGAACTTTAAAATGTCAATAGCCTCCTTAACTATAAGTAAGTAACACACTATAAGTAACACACACACTATCAGTAATACACATACACACACATTGCTGGAGTAACAAAGCTCAGGTTCTAATTAGATTCTCTTTAGATTTGGGTTCTTTGATAATTCTTTAAAGTTTCCCAAAGGAAACTTTTCAAGTTCCAAAGTACAAACGGCTAATACCATGGGATCTTTCTTTAGTGATTAGATTAAGAAGAGTTCATGAAAAATGACCCTCCTGTAAAACACAAGGACATTTTGTTTGTTGTACTCCAAGGCACCTGTCATCCCTTTTCTTCTGCTATAATCAAATTAATGAATACTATCTGTTCTCTTAGTTTGCAAAAGAACTGATACATATGACTAGTCAATGTTGACAGTGCTTCTAGGATATTTTGTACAAACTGCTTTCAAGTATTAAATTATTAAGTAAGAGTCAACTAATTTAGAATTCCTTTAAACTCCTTGTTCTCTCCAAGAGAAGGCCACTAGTATATTTTTATTAATTATTTGAGAATTTCATACACTGTATTTTGATCATATGCAAAGCCCATTCTTTTCCTTAACATTTCACAGTCCATCTCCGACAACCCCACACGCCACTGGATGTTTTAATTTGGAAGCCCTTCAAATTTGGTAGATACAAAAAATAGCTATTTTATCCTCTCTTGACATTAGAGTTCAGTGAAAAGGGTTACCACGCATTGACAGACACAGAGGGACCGTGGGGATGAAATGTGTCACCATAATTAATAGCAGGCTGTTAAGTGTTTTTCTGATGTTAACTATCTTTCAGCTATCCAAAAATCAAACTATTGGTTGGTCAACCATTTGTGTAAGCTTTGTAATTTGAAGATTCTACATCTACATATCTACAGAAGTTATTTGCTACTTTTAGTAGCCTAGTGTAGGCCTCTTGCTATCTCTGACAGAATAAGGGTTTAGAGAACTGATCAGTCACCTTCATCTCAGCCTTGCCACCCGCACCTCACCTTCTGAAAAGCCACCATATATAAAATGCCATGGTAACTTTACAGTTATCTTTGGGCACCAAAATTGAGATGATCCCTATTTTTTTCGGCGTTTTTTTCAAATAATCATTTAAGGAATTTCTCTAGACATTATGTCTTAGCTCTGCAAATTATACTACGCATAACTTCTGTTAAACTTTTCTAGAGCCTGAAAATAAATGTGCTACACTTATTTTTTTTTCTTTATGGCCTATTATCCATCTAAAAGCCTAGTGGCTTTTTCTAATTTTACTTTTTAATATTTATTTTCTTTTTAACTATATATATATATATATATATATATGGGTGTGCTTGTGTGTAGCAATCTTCACATGTGAGTGCAGGTGTGCTCTGAATCCCCAAGAGGGCATCAGACCCCTGAAGCTATTGTTCTAGGTGGTTCTGAGTCATCTGATGTGGGTGCTGAAACTGAACCTAGCCTCTCTATAAGAGCAAACTGTGTTGTTAACCACTGAGTCAACTCTGCAGCCTGTTAATTTTTTGTTTTCAAAACACTACTGAGAAAATCCTTTGTAATAACTAACAAATCTATTACTACTGTTCTCTTATCTGAAGGTGACCAGTTGCTCTTTTGATATCTAATGTCACCTTCCACTTTTTCTACATTTTATTATTACACCTGCCCATGCACCTGTCTTATCAATTACAATGCTCTGTTACATATCATTTGAGGGTAAGGAACATCTATACGTCTTCATAGTTATTTAGGGTCTCTACTTTTTCAGAAATATAATAAGTACTACACTGTCATTTACTAGACAACAAGAAAACTCAGAATGCAATGTAAGAGGAAAGAGTCTAAAATTCTGTCTAAATCGTGGGGTTTATTTCTTTAAGTCTAGGTCAGTTTAGTCTACTATAAATTGGTTCTTTGCAAATAAAATCTGAACCCAGGTGAGTATTTTTATGTTTACATTTGTACATATATAATGCGCATTCAAATCCCATGAATAGAAAAGGATTTTGAATATAGCAGTATGATTAGAAAAGCAAGTAAAAAGGATATAAAATTTTTTAATTTAAAGTTGTAAAATGATTTTTATACTTTCTTCTAACATTTGATATTTATGAATAACTTATAATAAAGTTATAAACCTTGAGGAACTTAAAAATAAATTCAAACATTTCAAAATAGACTTCTGGCACAAAACATTACATTGAGTTTGTCATCAAATTTCCTGTGTTCATACACACTCACACACACTAACTTTAAGAAACATTTTAGGAAAACAGCCAAATTCATGTGTTTTTCTAAGATTCTAAGACTCATTTTAGTATATTAAACTAAATATCAAGGTGATTAAGGACTCTACCTTTTGCAATTCCAAACACAAAATAGGCACCTGACAGAGTCCTTACTGCTACTGCAGTAATGCATCTTCTTCAAACCATCATAGTTATTAGCTTTTTCAACTCTAATAATGTGTAATGAAAATTTTAGGGTTCCTATTTCTTAACTGCCACTGTAAAGCAATACCAACTACTGAAAGTCAAGAAATGATACAATTTCCCCATTTCCAAGATTATGTATACATGACCTGGTAAAGTGATCTATTCTAGCCAGAAATGCCACTACTGTGTTATCCCACAGAAGAGACCAATTAGAGGCACACCATCCCTAACCATCTAAATGGCAAGCACAATGCAAGTATGTAGTGAAAAAATAGTCAATGCTGCACTACTTATAACAGCAAAACTCAGAAGTGGATGGCTAACACTGAGGAACAGATGAACATTTTCTGTAGTACAAGTGGAAGAAAACAAGCTGTTCTGAAGGCAATAGATACGATATGGCATAACACATAATGGGGCTGAAAAATATCTATGCCATATTCTAAAGGGAAGTCAAGAGTATTCTAAAAATAAGAATAAAAATCCTCACTGGTGATTTCTATACCGTTATGAGTGTGCATACATGCATGACCACAAAAGAATACATTAAACATATTGAATGTGTATTTTCTTTCTTTCTTTAACTTATATGTTATAACATGTCTTTAATGAATGGGTATTTTGGGGTCGGGGTGCCAGGAAATACCAATTTAACGTCTTTATTTTCTTGTTCTAGATTCTTCCTATCTCTTTTCCACTGTATCTCTAGCTCTATCTAAAGGATACCAGCAATCATAAAAAAATCACAGGAGCTAAGTAGAAATACAGTCACTTTCATTATGACCACCCACACTTCAAATAACTCATCTCCAAATGATGAGATACTAACTCTGAAGGACCATAAAGAACCAAGATAGATTTACAGTTTTAAGATTTCAGTGGGATGAAACTGAATTATTCACACCCATTAAACAGAGTTTGAATGATTCACAGCCAATTTTATTTTTATAATTGTAATGAAACAGCTGGGATTAGAGTCTATTCACGGACTCCTAAGAAGTTTGCACCCCACCTACTAAAATTAGTCTCTGCATCCAAAATTCTGATTTGAACATCTTACTGAGAACAAAACAGGCTTCATTGCTCAATGCCAGCAAATGAAACAGACTTACGCATGTCATTTTGCCACCAGAGTCACTTTTTTTTTTAATCATCATGCAAAGTCCCCTTCATTCCCGTTCATAAGAAGGCCCCAACAACCTGATTCTTTGCAATATGGTTATTTCCAAACAATTATCTTTCCTGTTTATGTTAAGTTTGAACAATATAATTTTAAGATTTTAGACTGTGTGTGGCATTAATTTATAACTTATTGGTTCTCAGCCACTAGATGAAAGTCTTATGTAAATTTATACTTCAAATGAATTTTATTTCTTCAGACTAGCCTCAGTAGGTCTAACATAGTTTTTATTTCCCTAGAGTCACCTCAGTGACTGATACACACATCTGAATGTTTAAGGTTTCAAAGGAAACTGAATTGAAAAACAATTTAAGCAACTGCCTATATCAATCTCTAGAATTTTCCAAAGCAGGAAAAAGTACCTAAGATTTGACTGACTGGCCTGGGTCACATAGCTACTTGGTTACAAAATCAGTTTAGAACAAAAAACCTCCTTTCCTCCAATCCAGTGTATTTCTCGCTGTCAAGCAAAGAAGAACAAAAAGAAAGGATGGAATCTAATATATGCAGAAATGACATCGAATGAGGTGAGACACGCATTTCTAGAGGCCAGATGAAGGGCTGGAAGCACTAGCTCATAGAATTACAAGGTATTTTGGAACTTTGCAGAAACACTTCATTCGCATGTGACTTTGAGGCAAGCTCTTACATAAACCACACTGGAGACATATCACAGAGTGTAAAGTTACTGGAGTCATAGGAATTGACAGATCATTCATAGATGATAGGCTGCCATTCATAAAATTCACATTTTAGGAACTCCAAATTTTCTTTGTCTTAGTTATATAACTCAAGCAAAATAATGTTTATTAATAATAAATTTGTGGTTGTAATTTGAGCCTAGGAAGAATTAGGCAACACAAATATGTATATGTTCTAAAGTATGGTGAAGACTGCATTTGTTGTACCATGTTTTACAAAACAGATAAACATATAAAAATTATAAATAAACAAGAGGCGATTTTTAATGTCTAAAGGACTTTTCCTATGAAAGGCAAGTAATTATTCTAAGGAAAGTGTTTTTCCTAAAGGTTGAATTTATAATTTTTTTTTAGATTCCCAAATACAAGCCTGGTTTCACATGCCTAGGCCAAACAGATGCCAATGGTATGTTATCTCTGCCTTGACATGCTACAAGTTTACCAGCAAATTATTTAATCTTGTTGCCTCCATTTCCTCATCTACATAGAAGGAAAAGTAACAGTTCACCTTCAAAGAGTTGTAGTTAATAGCAAAAGTATGACTGCTCTGATTAATTAATGGAAAAACAATAGGAAACGAAGTGCTAGATTTCAGTTGCTAAGCAATTAATTATAGCAACCAGCATCTTACAAATAGTTAATATTTTTCATGACTTCCTGTGCAAGTTTTTCTTTCTGAAGTAGCTTTGCAAGGTTCTGTCTTCTTTGTTGAGAATTCCAGTTAGATAGTTACAAAGGTATTCTTGCCCAGTATATTATAATCTAAATTAATTCTCTGAGAACAGATTATTTAATGGGTCATTTACCTACCAAGACTTTTAGCATGATCAACTATAAATTTTATATAAAGTATTAATATAAAAACTTAAGTGAAATTTGACACTACAGGCAAATACAATTTAATAAACCATATTTTAATAAATCTTATTGTTTTCTCTACATAAAAGACTCCACATTTCACCAGAAACATACTCTAAAATTATGTCCATTTCTATGTACATGTTTATTAAAACTTGAGCCAGAATCAGTATCCATAATTTTTATATGTTAGAAACATAAAGGACATTCTATTAATTTTAAGTAGGTGTGTTTAGCATTCTTTGGTTGATCATGATGTTGCAAATAAGTATATTTCCACACTTACCTCTTTCATAATACATGTGGTTGAGTTAAAATTACGAATGTGAGAAACTTCTACTCTAAAGAAGCAAGCTAACAGCTAACATGTAAAATTACACTCGAGAGGGAGCTGACCATTCCAACTTGAATAAAGATGCCCAATGTACTAGACAGGAAAAAATAAACTAAGACTCCTTTTCCTCAGTTCTAAGCAATGACAACATGGCAGAATCTACTATAAGATAGAGGGATGTAGAAGTTTCCTCAAAATAAAGTTCATTTATTTGACAGCACTGCATCTAACACCCTCAAATGGTACTGCATCTCCCAAAGGAATTAAAGAGGTCACGTCACACAGACACTGTCCTCCTTGGAAATCACACCTAGGTGCAGTGCCCCAGCTTGCTAAGCTTCTTTGAGTAATGGCGGGGAGCAGTCCCATCACCACAGTACTTGTCTATAAGTACCTAAAAATTCTTAATGTGTATGGAGAGAGAAAATAAAATCAGAAGAAAATATGTACAATTTTGAAGGGAAAAGTTGCAAAATTCAAAATATCACTGTTTTAAAAAACAAAACAAAACATGGTGTTTTTACGTAAAAGTCTATCCAGCAGAATAGGCATTGCTCCAAACTGCTGGATTCACATCAGGACAAATCTCAGGGTTGACACTCTTCTGAATCATTCTGGACCTCTCTGCATGCCTGAAACATGGGCTACTTTCTGCATATGCTTCCCTTCCTACATCTAAACAAACTCAACAATGGGTTCCTCTGGGAACGGTGGTGTGTCCTGACTCAGACAGTCTGTGAAAAAGAAGCCAAGAAAAGGGTATGTAGACAGGAAGTAATTGGCAGAAAAGGATACCTCTTCAATAGTAAATACAGACCTTTGCTTAGTTCACTAAGATACATCTACTTTCCCTGCCTTAGAAAGCATGAAACTGCAATCAGTCTACTTTATACCAAAGTGTGTTTTAGGGGTGAGACAATGCTTTAAAAACTATTAGAGTCAATGGAGCCAAATTATAAAATTAAATTAGATTACTAGAAACATCATTATTTGAACTAATTAATTTGTATATGTGCCATTTTGTTTTCTATCCATCAGTTGTGTGTCCCGTGGGTGTAGTGGCATGTACCTTTAAATCTCAACACTCAGGAGGCAGAGACAGGATCTCTGTGAGTTCAAGGCCAACCTGATCTAGACAATGAGATCTAAGCAAGCCATAGCTACTTATTGAGGCCTGCTTCAGAAAATAAATTACTTAATTTTTTAAAATGGATGTCACTGTAAAAAGATGGACAGCCAGTAAGGGGGAGAAGGGATGCTGCCTAAAGTTTACTGAGTAAAAAACAATTAAAATGTTTATACATACTAAATTGAATTCATGGCCTGTATTCTTTAAAACATTAAAATATATTGGAATTTAAATCATAGTTTTTCCTAACAGATGTCAACAACCATAACAACAACAAAAATATCTATTTCAGAAGACACAGTCTAAGAACTTTATAAGAATTAGACAACCTCTGGATATTATAAATACATTTAATACGGTTTATTTTTCTACCCTTGGCAAACAAAATACCAACTGCTACTTCAAGGGGATCTTTATCAACATGACTTAATTACTAATTGGAGAGATTTGTGCTTTCCATGGGCTCCTGAAGCAGTCTGATTCCCTTTGTTTTGGATATATGGATCTGTAAACCATTCACAGGAGATCGGGAAAATGCTTATTTACAGACACTGGATCCAGTCTCTGTAGGATGACTTAAATTCTATTTTTGATTTGGTTAGATATGAAGCAAAATAATATACTACACTTTTCCCTTGACATCGTCTTTAGTTTAAAAAAGTCCCTGAGGTCTATGTCAATGGTTGTAAAAGCATTCAACACAGGGGCTTATTTGAAGGTCTGCTAGACTGCCAGCAGATAGTCCCCAAAAGAACATTTTTGCATCTGAATAGAATCCCCAGTATTAACAACCTTTAAACTATAAATTTAACACCACTAAAGAAAGGGAGAAATAAGGTCTGCATTGTACTGTCTTGGTATCACATTTACAAGAAGAACAAATAATCAGACTACCTTTGCTTATCTTGCACTTTGAATCTGAGGATCTCAAATAGGCTGACATTAATTAACTAAGCCACACAGCCCTCCTGTGAGGAAGGCAGGCAGTAGATCCTGGATCAAAGATAGATGGCTGGATTTCCTGAAGGCCCACCTTTGACAGGCAATGACCTAGCTTGGAACTCAATAACTCCCACAGGCCCACATCTCAACATCTCTATTGCAGTTAAACAGTACAGAATGTTAAAACTGACTAATTTTGCTAAGTGTGTTGAAGAAGTAACCCCAAATCAATTTCAGTGTGGCTTAGTTTCACCTAGTTGTGCTGAAAAATGTACCAAAATTAGAGTGCTCAAACCTAAGAAAGAATTTGTCTTCACAGGTGATCTACTGAGAGAGACTTACAAAGATGGTGATTTCCCCCACTGCTCCTACAGATTCACCCATTCCACTTACCTGTGTCTGGGCATTGGCTTTAATGAAAACTTCATTTGATACTTGCAAAATCTTTGTGACATTTAAGCATCGTTTTTTTCTTTCTCTTGCCATACCATTGTCAGGTGAAAGACTAAATGTCCTATCTCATAACATACAACTTAAAAATTCCATTGCAAGAATAAATTCAGAATATGTCAACCAGGAAATAACACAGATCAGTACAATTATATCTATATGAGTTTGCCTAAAAATACACACATGCATACATACATATGTATGTAAAACTAGATGTTGTAAGAGAAAGTGGTAAGAAAAGACACAAAATTGTTGAGTGTATAAGCCAGTCAAGATGAAACCCCACCACTTAATGAAGGAAAACAATTATTGGAAAAATGCAACTAATTAGACTATCTTACTTTTGCATTGCTAATGTTGAATACATATTCTTCCCATGTTCAAATTTAAACTGGAATGAAAACACTGGTTTTTTGATTAATTTAACTTTGTTGACCACATTTAGAAGTCAGCTTTTTTTTTTAATTCTAAAAGCTCTAGTACTTCTTCCAACTCACAACGTATTCAAATGCTTTATAGTGATATAGGTTGAATGATATGCAACAGAAAACTCTAATTTCACAATGCAATGTACAAGGAAAAGCTCACATCAATGTGCCATGTATCATCATCTAAGCACAGTGGTTCACACAGGTGAAACTGATACCCTAAATTTCTTTACAAGGTCTTTCACACTCATAACACAGAGACAATATAAAGACATTCAGGAAGTAAGAACATATATAAATGGCCTGATACATCACTCCAAACAAAGAGCAATCTCAGATAGAAAGGAAAAGAGAAATATGAGAAAACGGCTAACACTAATGAAAGGCATATTTTGAAGTTTTAGTTCTTCTTGTGATAGTTGCTAACTTTCAGGAAAAGAGCAAATTGCTATCACTAAAATCAGAAAAAATTAATTAGTTAGTTAAAATAAAAAATAAATTGTATCACAAAACTAATATTCTGAAAACAGCATAATAACCGTATGCTTTGTAAAAGTATCCTAACTACATTCAATCTATCATGAAAATATTTTCATTTTTTAATCAGTTAATTCACTTTTAAACTACTTTAAATCAACATGTTCTTGGACAATATTTCTGCCCTTAGTTTTTGTATCACTCGAAATGTCATTTAAACATGACTTAAGGTTTTATACTCAGTACCAGAAATCTATATATAGCTATTTACTAACATAATGTACTACAGGTCACACTGAATGAACTAATAAAAACATTCATTTTAAAATCACATATTTCTATTTCTCAAGCAAGTTTATGTTTGTAAATAAACATGCCCAACAGCAAAATAGTCCATTTCAGGCCCCACTCTACTGTATAAACTAAAAAAATGAATACTCAATCTTACATTTACATAGACCTGAGTATTTTATTTAAAGCATTTCTATACTTCTATTATACATTTGTAAATATACTAATAGCTAGAGTTTTACACGTACCAAATTAAACATGACATTGATATGCCTCTGGTTTCTTCCTGGATAGTTTAAATGTGTACCTTCTATGATAACTTAGTATCCTATTTTCTACCATCAAGATAGGAATCTCCTCAAATTCACAATCAGAATCCTCTGCTTGTTAACTGTCCTGGGTTTCTTTGAAAGCTCACTAAGAAATGCACAGATCGAAAGAACAAAACAAAATCTAAATTCAGCTAAGAAATTGAACACTGCACAAGAAACCAAACTAACTAATCTTTCTATTAAAAATACTCAATAAAATTTATGGTTTCTAAAGGCAGTATTCAAATACAAAAATATGAATTGCAAAAATTCAAATTTTATTTAAATTTCAGAAGAATAAATCAGGCTGTTCTCTTTAATATTTTTAATTTAGGCATATGAGTGTTTTGCCTGCATGTATGTACTTGCACCCATGAATGTAAGGCCTGTAGAGGCCAGAAGAAGGCGTCTGATCTCCTGGAACTGGTTATATGGACAACTCCTAGCCACCATGTGGGTGCTAGGAAGGGAGCCAGGTTCTCTGCAAAATCAGCCGGTGTTCTTAACCACTGAATCATCTCTCCAGCACCAAATTAGGTTTTTAAAAGTGTGTGTGTGTGTGTGTGTGTGTGTGTATACTCTGAAATTTGCTGATAATCACTAAAGATCATAAGTTACAGAGCTAGGCACTGAGCTGCTCGCTGAAGGATTTGGCTAAAGATCTACTTCAGAGGCTAATGGGGAGGAAGTGAAAAAACTGCTAAAATGGTGCAATAGAAACTCGATGTCAGGGAATTAAGGAAACAGAGGAACTGAATAAAATGAATTGTTTTTCAGAAGCTCTATCATCCTCAGTTTGATTGGCTGGGTTTTTTAATCTACTGTTTAGTTAGTTATTATTCCAAATTTTTAGAGGACATAAGGTTGCCAAAAATGTGATAGACTACAATTAATCACAAAGGTTCTAAGAACTTGGCACCAAACATAGCAACAAAAGCTATTTAAAGAGGAAGGAGAAAAATTAAGGGGTACTACATTCTCAAGACCTGACAAAAAATTAATAAAATATATGGCATCCATTGTCTCTCACTGCCAGAAGTAATAAAGGCTTATGGGGCAAGAAAAGTACTATGTGTGAAGAAGACAGTGAATATTCACAATTTCATGGATGGCTTTTCATAGAGTAGGTGAATGAAGCTCCCTGAACTAACCCCCCTGCGGAAGGACAGATGATCTATTTCTCTTCTTTCCAAAGATGATGTGAGTGCACTTGCTCCTGTTGTACAGTTTCTAGTGAACAGCGGCAAGCCCTCTTCTGCATTCAAGACCTTCTCTTAGCCCCAGGGCTTGATTACAGGCATGAAAACTAACAGCTTTTATAATTAACTATGCACCTCCATGGGGCGTTCCTCAATGTCATTCCTCTGTACCTGAATCACACAGTTAGACTTTGGGGTATCTGCCAGAAATGGGAAAGGAGAAGCTAAGCCCACTCCGAGAAAAGCACTTTTTCTCACCAGTGTCCTTGTTTCCAGATTGCCTCTGACTCACAGGTCAATGCCCTGAGCTGACTGATCTACATTCCCTAACTGCTTTTTGTTTTGTTGTGTTTTGTAAAGTTAGCTGGTTTCTGATCTTACCTTCTGTGTAGGAACACAGTTTCAGAATCATCCGGAAAGCTCTAAACCTTCTCAGCACTGAGGTGAACTGTTGAAGGCGTGCTGCCTTAGGCAAAACACACATGTCACATGGGAACTCATGACTTTCTAAAAGCTAAAATGTTTCTCAAAAATATTGAGTCTACATAGAATGAAGACAGAAATGGAAGGTTTTTAAAGATTCTTTTTCATTTTTCCACACGGTACTGTATTCTTCCCTACAAGGTCCTGATAATATGAAATATAGGGTATTTTTCTTTGTACATTCTTCCCACTATTCATGTTTGTTATTTTGCTTATCTTTTCAAGTATTGTTATATATATATATATATATATATTAAGTGTGTATATACACACTCCGAAGATTTTAAAAAACACGACTTTCTGCATTAACATATCAGCAGCCAGGAATTTACATTCTTATTGTTTTAAGTCTCCGCTAACATCCTTTATTAACTATGTACTATATCACAACGTCTTAAAATTGAAGTCGTTTAGTTATTTTCATGTAGCAGATGTGCATCCTTCTGTGATTAGAAACCTCCTTTCTCCAAGACCGTTTTGTTTCTTGTGTAATTGCAAGGAAGGATTAGCCAATATCCAATCTGAGCTGAAAGCAAAGACTAACAGGCAGTTGCCTATATAGATGTCCTGGATTTGTGCACAGTACACACGAACACTCATGAGCTACTTTCCACCCCTTTGACATTATGTGTATAAAACATCTCCATATTGATACACTCCATTTAAGTTCACTCTACAAAACATTAAACTGAATAGAAAAAATCTGTGTTGTTTTCCTTTCAAAAGATATATATTATTGAAAAATTAAACCTTCCTACCCGTAACAGTGACTGGGATTCATCCTTGGTCTTGCTCTCTCCAGATGCAGGGTATTGCTGGGTGAGGGGCCCAGACTTCTCGCCGCCAGCCGGCGCCCCCTGCAGGAATCCCTTGGTATCGACGGCCAAGCCATACATAGGTCGTGCCAGATGGGCAGCTTCAACATTAGGGCTGTCCCTCAGGGTCTTTGTCTGCTCTTGGGAGCTGGACACTGGCGTCAAGAGCCCTAGGCTTGCTTGAGTATAGGATGGGCTGCCCCGCAGAATGTCGGCCCCTCTCCAGGCCACGCCTCGAAGGTCATCACTGGCACTCTCAGTCCAAACCTTTTCTTTGAGCCCTTCTTTGTCATCGAGCTTCTCCCTCTTCACCACGCTCTCAGAAATCGGCTCTCCCATTTTAGAGTCTGGGTTTAACAGACTGTAGACCTTGAGGTCAATTTTGGGCTCCTCTTTGATGGTGGGTATGGCATGGCCGTCCTCTTCACCGTTGGCTGCAGTGATCTCCTGCTCCTGGCAGTGAACCGTGTTGAAGTGATCCAGCAGTGACTGAGTGTCTGCAGCTGTGAAACTGCATTGGCGGCATTTGTAACAGCTGTGCGCTCTCCTGGAAGGAAGAAAAGAGTTACTGGGAAGCCAACAATCTTAAGGGAGTTTTCTGCTTTAAAATAAGGCTCATGCATCTGAATTTTACCTCACTGCAATGTAGTAGGCAGAAATACCATGTTCTCAATACCCCAAACTTGTAATTTAATTAACTGACATTTTCAATTCTATATAAAGAATGTGAAATTTCCTTTTGTTACTGGAAGTAACATGGGTACACATACACGCACACAGGCACTCACATGTTCATGCTCCACCTGATTACATTAAACTGGCTGGTTGGCTTTATTATAGATTATCGGATCTACAGCTCTGTTCATTTGATCTTGATGGGATAGTCATCAAATCTGTAGTAGTTAAGTCCATATTCTTATGTTTTTACACCTGATTTCACCAATGGCCTTTTCACTTTTTGTTTATTTAGACTGAGCTGAGGAGCTTTTACACTTAAAATACAGTAACATACTGTATTTACTTAATGTTGAGTTGCTTTTTATACTTTTTCCATAATTACAATATTCTGTGATTGTAATTTTTGGCATATATTGTTAAACCAATAGTCAACAAAATATGGCCATCTAACCTATATAGTCTAGAAAGTAAGAGGCGTTAAAACATTCTGTAAATGAACTGCATCCATCTATAAGGAGATACAGACGCTGAGTAAACTGAGTGCCTGCTAGGCATCAAACAGCATGGCAGCTGTGCATACACCTTTATTAAGAGAGTTTGAATGTGCGCATGTGTGTATGTTCCTTTTTAAAAGTCATAATACAGGGAGAACTTATAGTCAAATTTCATAACATCTCTGCTAAAGAAAGAATAGTAACTGCTAAATCAGGACAAATGCTTGAGTCAAGAGAACACACATGTTGCTTTGTAAAAAGCACATCAAAAAAGTTAAAAAATTATTTGCAATGAGGAAATTCTTAGTTAACTCTCTAAATATCACATGAAATACTTTCTATAACCATAATGTTCCCCCCAAATGTTACCAAAATATTGACAGACTGAGTTCTATGAGTTACTACTTGAAATGACTCCAATTTCAGATAATCATCAATATATCACTTTCAAGCACTGGCTACAGACTGGAGCGTGAGGAAGCCTCAGTCCTTGTTGGCCTGGTGCTCAGATTCTAGTCTAGACAGGCATCACAGTATCTAAGTACAAAGGCACACAGAACAGCATGGTGCGAAGAATGACATGACAGGTGGGCAAGTGGGGCATACTAAGGTTGTAAAGGAGAAAGCTCTCAGGAAAGTTAAAAGCTCAAAGGACCAGAAGTAGCTTTCCTCTGCAGAAGAAGAGGAGAAAAAGTTCACCGTAGCAAGTCTGAGATGCTGAAAAGAGCCCACTTAGGCTAGTGATGAATACACAAAAGGATGCACTGGGATCAATCAGTGGAATCAAATAAATAAGACTAATCAATATAAGCCCTAAAATTAGATAAATGCCTCTGTTCTCATCAGTTCTGTATGCTATATTCTTAGTACAAGAAATTCAGCTAACGAATTTGCCTTTCAGACTCATTCATTTCCATTCCCTCATGTACCTCAACCACAACAAATATTACTCTTCGAACTCAGCCTATTTCCTAAAAGGACCTTTTCTCTAGGACAATCTCTGTTAGCCTGTACTTTATGCCATTTTTTACTCACCCTGCTAGTTTTCAATGGCTTCACAGATCATTTTGCAGTTTACTACTTCAATGCTAGCAAGTTTCACCCTCATTCTATGTATAATAGATATAGGTAGATATTAAGACACTGAACAACAAAAATAATAAGGAAATTGTATGTGTCTTATCTTAGGAGTTGGGAAATCTCTTACTATTTTATTTATTCAATTGTTCAGAGATTAATACATCTAATAACATATCCAATCAATTAATATAACATAGATTACCTACTGAGTCTGCAAAATGTAAATGTTTTATTTCTTTTTTGTGAAACATTAGAGATCGAATGTAGGGACAAATTCATGTTAAGCAAGTACTACTCTACCACGAAACAACATACCTAGTCACTAGGAATATCCCTCAGTTGCACTTATGCATCCACCAAATAAATGAATAGTTCCAACCTTATGCATGGAACTTCCTAAATATGCAAGTTCCTTGACCCCATGCACAGGAATTAATTCTTAACAAATTATGATGCTGAAGCCTGAGACAAGGCACCTGGGAATTCTTGCTCTAGTTTGAAGTTTTCACCCCATTGGACAACTCCCTATGGCTTCATCACAAGTTCCTCTAAGCTGGGAGTAATGCCTCACGCCTGCAATCTCTGTACACATGGGGCTGAGGCAGAAGCCTGTGCCAGGAGTTTAGGGTAAGCCTATTCTACATATTGTTCCAGGTCAGCAGGGCTACAGAGTAAAACCCCATCTTAATAAACAACAAAAAGTTCTTCAGTCTGCCCCATAGAGGGACTCTTGATGCAACCAGCCTAGACTAAACATACAGGATACCAGTGTCTAAGAACTGACAGAACACAGAGAGCAGTGGAATGTACATAAAACAAAAAGGAGGAAGAAATCACAGCAGTGATTCTGAAGTAGAGATCATTTTATACTAAAAAAGACAGCCAGTTCTAACAAGATAGAAATTGGTTGGAAAAGTAGTTCTAGTTCACACATTTTATCCTTTGAAATTTCAGAGAACACACAGCTATACCAACTCAGAAGGCACTGAAGTCCAAGGTCCATTTATAGACAGTGAGGTGGAGAACTGAAGCTTTGTCCATTTAGTCTGATAAAGTTGATGGCAGAGAACTTCCAACTCCCAGATCAATACTCTGCTTTTCAATCTTCTGAGTCCTAACTGCTTCACATTATTTTCTAAAAAGTGAAATTGCTGACAATATGAAAAATGAAATATGAAGGGCTAGGAATGGTCCTCTAAGTGACAGAAAAATAAGGGACAGGACAATCATGATTTGCAGAACAGGCCATGAGATACTGAGTCCAAACTTGGCTCAGACCCTAAAACATCAATTTTATCATAGCTTGAGAAGCTGACTGTTTAATGAGCTCCTTTAATGCAGGGACCAGTATCTATCTAAAATCCCTCCAGCTTTAATGAAACCCAGGTAATGTCCTTATTATCCTTCAGAATCCTAAGACTCTCACTGACTCTTATTCATGAAAAGAGAGTAAAGATTGAGAGTGAAGCAGTAAGCTGATCAATCTTTCAGGTCACTGAGCAACATTAGGTGAAGCAGAAAAGGCAATTTGCTACAAAGTGCACTTGAGACTTGAAGAACTCTTCCCTCCTTGAATCACTCCTAAATGAATGCTAGCAAGCATATTAAAAAGATGGCACTACTTTCAGTTTTGAATGACACAGACATCTTAAGACTCTACACTTACACCTACACGTCTCATACTCCAACAAGCTTAGCCATCACCTAGGGATGGGTTAAAGCAAAGTCTGAATTTGGACTTTGGGAGGACAGCCATGGTGTTCAGCATTTCTTTTTGTCTGTTGCTGTTTTAAGTCTTTCTGAGTTAGAGTTAGGGTATCCCTGTGTCACGAGCAGGCCAAGAACTCACCATGTAGACCAAGCTGGCCTTGATGTCACAGAGATCTGCCTGCCTCTGCCCCCTGAATGCTGGATCAAAAGCATGTGCCACCACACCCAGTCTCAGCATCCTTAAAACCTCCAGATAATGCTGATATTGTTGGTCCCCAGACCATATGTTGGGTAGCAAGAACCAAGAAACTTTTGTCAGAAGTAACCTTAAGACAGGTATAACTTAGTTTGTAGGAACTCAGCAATACTGAGCATCCTTAAAGAATAAGTAACATATTTTCACATCTAAAAAAAATGCATAATCATTCCCTTCAGAGAGTTCATATTAGCAGAACAATTGTATATATTCAAAATACAAACATGAACTTTTCAAAAGCAATTTTAAACCATTTCATTTCTTTTCTATAGTTTTCGATGTTCCTTTTTGCATCCATTAGAGTTAGGCCATCTGCAATGACCACAAAAACTACGTATTTTGTGTAATGCTCTCCCTACTTCACAGATTTTGCTGGATAGCTTCAGTTGTTAACTTGACATAACTTGGGTAGAGGGAAACTCAACTGAGGTACTGTCTCCATTGAACTGAACTACTCCCATTTCTGTGGGGTATGTCTTGAATATTGAATGATGTGTGAAGGCCTGGCCCACTGTGGGTGGTGCCACTCCTGGGAAAGTGCTCCTTGTATTGTATAAGAGAACAGGCTGAGCATAGGCCAGGGGAGCAAGCCAACAAACTGCTTTCCTCCAATTTCTGTGCTCCAGGTTCCTGCTCTGAGTTCCTGCCTTAGCTTCCAGTCATGATAAACTATGAACTATAAACCAAATAAACCCTTTCCTCTCAAGTTGGTTTTAGTCAGTATTTTTATAACAGGAATAAAAGCTAACCAAAACAGCAATGATAAAGCCACATAACAGAGATGCCACTCACGTAAAATACTTCTGAAGGCAAGATAAAGTATTTTGTTCTTATCTATGATTTCACTGTTTCATGTATGAGATTTGGTAGTTAATGCAAGGTTACTAGCTAGTTCGGGAATTGGGTCCATAAATATAAAAACCTATTCCAGACAGGTAACATTCTCTCAATAATCCCTGGTAATATTTTCAACATAATGCTTTATCTCCAAAGAAGAATGTATTTATTATTATAAGACCCAGTAAGAAACATTATTCAAGAAAAAAAGTTTAATCATCAGGAAAGTTTATCTTGCTAAATGCATTTTATTTGTCAGCATCAATATGAAAGTTCAAAGACAATAATAAAAATTTTCCGTCCTTTCTCAGGCCCAATCCTAACCAACCTCTCATCAAAAACACTTCCCAAATCATTCAACCTAAGATTAAATCTACGTTTGGCTTGGTAGCATAAGCCTTTATTCCCAGCACTAAGGATGCAAAGACAGATGGCTTTCTGTGAGATCAAGGCCAGGCTGATCTACATAGTGAGTTTCAGGTCAACTGGAGATATAGGAAGATCCTGTATCCAAGAAGGGGGAGGAAGAGGAAGAGGAGAGGGAGACAAGGAGGAGGAGAAGGAGGATTAGGAGGAGGAGGAGGAGGAGAGAGAGAAGAGGGAGGAGGAGGGGGAGGAGGGAGAGGAGGGGGAGGAGGGAGAGGAGGGGGAGGAGGGGGAGAGGGAGGAGAAGGGAAGAGGAGGGGGAGGAAGGGGAGGGGGAGGAAGAGGAGGGGGAGGAGAGGGAGGAGAGAGAGGAGGAGTGGGAGGAGAGGGAGGAGGAGGGGGAGGAGGAGGAGGAGGGGGAGGAGGGAAAGAGGAAATACAAGGATAAGAAGAAATCTGTCCTCTAAATTGTTCTAAAGTTCTCTCCCTCTTAGCGTTTGTTACGTTTTCTTTTATTAATATTTAGAGTATTACTTATTTATTGTAATACTATAGTTGCCTAAAATCAAAACCAAAGCTCATAACCTGTCTAACTAACCTCCACCACAAAACATCTTGAGAGCCAGTAAGTATCTGATAATAAGCAAATGAATGAGGAGCCAGGGCTGGAGATGCCTGGGCTGGTGATTCACAGGAGTCAAGCAGCAATCAAGAGATATTAAAAGGTAGGTGCATGATACAGTCTGAATGGTGCTCTGAGTAAATTCTTCATTCTTTAATTAGAACTTTGGGATACCTTAAGCCAAACTAATTTAAAAGATACTACCAATGCAGTGTATTCTTTGTAGGAATTTAAATTCTACACATTTATGTCCACTGGAGAGCAACCATTTTCCTCAAGCCACCAGAAGAAACAAGATGTCAGTTCTATAGGTCTCTTCCCCTAATGTAGGGTTGTCAGATAAATCATAAAATTCCAACTCATTCTTTTTATTTCAGATGATGAATTTAAGCATATGTCTCATATACTATATGGAACCCACTAATGCCAAATCTCAACATGGCCTGTGCACTAATAAACAATCTAGAGACAATTAAAAAAGAAACTGAAATATAAATCATTTTTGCTCTCCAGAAAAATGAGATCAATCTGTCTTCAAAAGATCAATTTGTATTTGAATTCAAGTAACTTTTATTTTCAGTAAGGGGGAAAAAAAAGTTACTATTCTTATCCTAACTCACAGAATTTTCTTGTGTTATAAAATTGTTATATTTATTACTTGTATTTTATTATATTATTATTATATATTTAATGTTTATTTTTGAGTCCTTCCAAAGCTGTAACATATGGTGTGCTTTCATCATAAAAATGGCATTCTTTCATTAGTAGAGATTTTTATGATTTTCATAACTCATAGGAAGAACACAGATTTTTCCAGGGGAAAAAAATCAATAAAAGATGATACTAATTTGACTAAAGTCTGATAATATTGTTTTCACAGCAATCCATTCATGGTTTATACTAAGCATGCTACAGTGGTATTTCACTTTTCTTCCTTAGATTTCATTTCTAGTTGTTGAGGCTAAACATCACTTACCCGGCTATCCTTTTAACTGAATTACTATGCCAATCTGAGTAATTTGAAGCATTTATTTTTTTTGTCAGTGAATAAGTAGGAAACTAAAAAAAATTAAAAACTCATAAACAGTAATCAATTAGACTTTAAAAGGTATTTTTGATAATTATTGAATCAAAAAAAATAGAGATAAATTATCACAGAAGTGGGGAAATGAAGGTGCTTAAGTTTCTGGATTTAAACATAGCTCAATAGTCTGAGGTCTGCTAGCATTAGTAATTTTTGCAATATCTTATTGGTTGTTATGAGTCTAAGTATATGGCATGTGGCATTAACTGATACTGTAGAAAGATGGAGTGAAAGACAGGAGGTGAGGGTACAGGAAGCCAAGAGTAGAAGCAGAGATGGTAATCAGCTCAATACTGTTTCGGTTTGGTTTGGTTGAGACAAAATTTCCCCTTGCCCAGGTTGTCTTGAAACTCATTATGTAGATTGTGATGACCTTTTAACTTTTGGCTCCCCTCCTCCATGCCTCCTCCCACAAGATGCCGGGATTTCAGGTATGAGTGATAATACTGTAGAAGTAAGAAATAGAGGATTTGGTCTTAGGTAGTGGAGAGGAATAGCAGGAAAGCATTAAACCAGTTTTGTGGTTGAAATAATCTGATTAATATTTCATTTGCAGTAACTAGCTTTCGCTAGAGTGATATTTTATCCTCGAGTGGATTAAACATTCTTGTCATTCTAGGATTAGAAAAAAAAATATATAAACAATGTCATGTCTAAAAGAATTTCAGTTTATGATTCATTTTCAAAAGGATGATATCTAACAAATATTCAAAACCGATCAATGTCTACCATAAAATAGAAAACGAACAATGAACAGGAAATAACACACCGACTAAAAGAAACTAAAAATCAGGGCTAAAATTTAACATTTAAAGACTAGATAATGATTCTGTTTTCTATTTTGTTTTTGATTGTTTGCTTTTAAGAACTGAAGGTTGAACCCCTCAGCCTCCTGCATACTAGGCATGCAATCTATCACAGAGCTACAAGGCCAGCCCTAGATAATAATACTTGCATACTTTCAGAACCTTTCTGAAATTTCAAATAAATAATGTAGACAAATAAAGATAATATCACAAGTTATTTTCTCTGTGGACTATAATATCCTTAGTAACTTTCTGTCTCAGATGGGAATTTTTAAATTGAAATATGATGTCTACATCTATATCTTTGACCTAGACATGTATCTCAATAAAACTATCATGCATTTCACTGTTGTAGAAAATGAACTACTGCTTAGAAGACTTGGCATGTTCGGAAATCCTAAATAAATAAATAAATATATAAATGCCTTACATAAATACGTATTTTCAGTATGAACAGAGCAAATAGTTCATATTCTTTTGTGGAATTTTCAAAGATAAATATTGAGCAGTAATCACATTAATGTGACACTTATTGAATCCAATGTCATTTCAAAGTGAGTTTACTAACACTTTATGCATAAAGGGCACAAAAAGAATTTACAGTTTTAAAATGTATTTGTAAATGTCACAATGTACAGATATATTTCATGCACAATAAGACTTGTATATATTTTGCCACATTTTGGCAACAACAAACATTTTAACCTTAGGTGAACGACATGCTACTAGAAAAATTGGATATATATATATATATATATATATATATATATTCACAAAGCAGATATAGTAAAGACAATTAGTGATTCATATTTATCAGAAAATGTTGTCATATAATAATAGCACAAATAAATGTATGTTTATATGTAGATACACAAAGAAGTCTACATTCATCTAGGCTGACAACCTAAAAACTAGGCCATAATTATAGAATCATAAATTTTGATTTTATATATAGATATCTACATAGAGAGATGTAAATGGCAATATTTATACAGTTATCTACAACCAAAGATCATATATGACAAATGAAATAGTCCTATTACTGTTGAATATTTGTGAATGTGTTTGACTACAAATGTGCATTTTTTCTCTCACAAAAAATACATGTGTGAACACTGTTGCACAATTTTCCAAGAGCACTCAGGCAAAAGAGTTTCTTCTAAAGAGTGAAATCATTTCATTGAGAATATGAACACATGACCTTCTCAGACTGAAAAGTTCACCTTTGGGGTTTTATTCGTTGTTTTTGTTCTTGTTTTTGTTTTTGTTTTTTGGAGCGAGGGTCTCCCTTTAGCTTCAGCTGGCCTGGAACATGCTATGTAGACCAGGCTAGTCTTGATCTCACAGAGATCTGCCTGCCTCTGCTTCAGTGCTGGGAGTAAAGGCATGAACGTTTACTCTGGGCTGAAAATTCACTTTTAAAGGCATAAGCACTGGTAACTGCCATCTCTTGTAAGTTTCTATACAGCCTCTTTCTCTTTTTTTTCTCTCTCTCTTTTTTTGCTAAGATTCACCTTTTGTAAGTTCATTACGTTTCCTTTTTGTCATTAGTCCAACTTAATTGTACTTTTCAAAGGATGTTTTATATGATACTATTTTCCTGCAGTCTGACATTTCCACCTTAAAATATACCAAATTTTCTGACAAATCTGTATCTGCTTGAAAATCATGTTCATTCCCTAATTTTTGAGTTAGAATTTATATTTCTATCTAACTTTTAATGAGTAAAATTATTTTTAAAATTTTCTGCTTAACATTCAGCAAGAGAAAATTCTCAAAAGTTACCACTGAGATTGTGGTTTATTACTTTTCCCTCTAGTTCCTCTATCAATTTTTATATCTAACTTATATTGATAAATAATGCAACTAGAAATGCTATTAGCAATACTAATTAAGCCTGTTACTATTATTAATTAGTACATTTATCTCAAACTTTCCTGTGACATATTTGCTGAGATAATTTTGTCCATACTTTAAATTCTCCAGAGACATATGCTGAGTGTAGCCTGTAAGCAGCATGCAGTTGAATATTCAATGGAATATTCAAATGGAAAGTATAACCTGAAACGTTGATTTAAAATTCTCAATATCTGTACTTTCATAAAACTGTATTTTTTAAATTCTCTTTATCTTACTTGATTCATGTACCCCTTCTTATTTGTTAACATATGGGAATTAAATTTTATTGAAGTTCATTGTTTTGCTACCCCATCTTCATTCTCTATATACTTTTTGGGTTGTATGGTTATTTCCTTGTCTTTCAATAGTTTTTCTTATTTATTTCCAAGAACCTGTAACTTAGTCCTAATTCATTTACTCCAAACAATTAAAGTACCTCAGAACGGTTTAATTTTGGTCATTTTTCTTTCAAAGTTACATAATAGCATTGCCCAAATATTAGCTCAGCTCTGTTCTATTTAATTGCTTGTGAACTGTATTTTTATGTACTGATTTTCTTGAGGCATAGCCTCATGTAGCCCAGGCTGGTATCAAACTTTGTAGCTGAGAATGATATTGAACTCTTGATCATTCTGTTTGTACCCCACAGATTTGGGCATTATAGATGTATATCAACATGCCCTGCATAATCTTTCTTTTTATACAATATAAATAATGCAGACCATGTGAGTATGAATGTATGAAAATATTGCCAGTTCTTATATGAACTTGACTTTACTTTTATTCTTGGGAGAATTTTTTGGGTGGGTAAGCCCTAGAGTAATTTCAGCCAGTAGTATCCTGCCTTCTTCAGTTTCCAATATTGTTAATAAATTATGTTAACCTTATTGTCTTTTCTGAATGTTTAACTTGTTGTTTATTTCTAGTTACACTTAAGGATCCCTCTCTTGACTTTTCAACTTTTGAAATAATGTGTTTATTGATAAGTTTACTTGTATATGTCTTGCTCAGTGTGTGCTATATTTCTTTCCATATGTATATTTATATCTTTCATCATTTCTAGAAAACCTTGTCCTCTGTTCTCCTCTAATACACAATATTGATTGTGCATTGTACATGACATTTTCTACATTTTTTTCTTCTGTGGTTCTGATAGGATGTGTGCTAAGAAGATGTCCTTAAATTTCCAGATCCTACGATCCTACTATTCACCTTTCATATTTTCTGTTTATCTGCTGTTTCTTAAACATCTTCTCTAATGGCACAATATGATTAGCTTACTACAAAGTAACCTATTTTTAAATGATTTAAGTTCCAATTAGCAATGCTATTTGTTCTTTGGTTTTCCAAAGTAATTTATAGTTTCACATTATTTCATCAATTTTAAACAATAATTTTCAGTTGTTTACACATTTTTTATTTTATTTATTTTTTTGTGTGTGTATGAGTGTATTGCTTGCATGAATGTAAGTGCACCCACGTTGTACAATGCCAACAGAAGTCAGAAGAGGGCGTTGGATCCACTGGAACTGGAGTTACAGATGGTTGTTAGTGATGATATGGGTGCCGGGAATCGAACCCAAGTCCCCTGCAAGAGCTGTCCGTGCTCTTAACCACTGAGTCAGTTCTCCAGCCCTAAATTTCAATTATTGAAACACATGATAATTGTTATATTACAACTTTAAACTCCTGTATCTAAAGTCTTTATCTATCTTAATCTATTGCTTCTGTTTCCTACTGTATTCACATATAGAACTTTAACTCTGTCCTTGTGGCAAGTTTTGAGGTAGTGATCTCCTACATGACTTATCTTGGCACATCATTCCTTGTAAGTAAGTACTTTTCTAAAGACAAATTTATGTTTATTTCTGCCAGAAATCAGAGGGGCATTGAATGTGGAAATAATTTAACTGCCTTCAGTAGTAAAGAGGAATTCGTAGACTCATATCCTCTCCTTAGATCACTCCAGGCTTAGGCTACTGACAAACCCCAACAGACATCCTGGCATGTGCCCTCTCTGCAACCTCACATGACACACTTGCTTTTCACTTCTCCCTTGACTGAATTTAGCTCACTCTTGGTAAAGTAGAGAAAAAAAAATCTTTGGAAATTCCCCCTTAATATGGGGAAGTCTGGTAATGCAATACAGGGTATGTTTCATCTAGTACAGTTGTTCACTGTCTTGAAGAAGACTGCTGTCCTATTTTGCTCAAAAACATAAATTATAACACTGACGATTTTGATAAAAATGGTAATGGATTGAAAGTGCATGCACTGTTTACTGAGTAGTAAATAATAACGGACATGCAAGAAGAAAAACAGATGAACAGGTGGACTATACCTCAGCTCCAGTGTGAATTAGGGGATATTATAGGTAAACAAGAAATATTAAGGACAGAGAACTGACTAGATTGCAGTTACTGACTGATCTATTTGTTATGGAAAATTGCATGCAAAGGAATCCACACTGAGGCTTTTTGGCGTTCCACATCAACCCTCTGGCTTCTTGTCTATAGCTATTTCAAAGAGAAATTATTTCATATATGATACAGTTTGGGGCCTGTTCACTTGATACACAGTGCTCTTTTGTTCCCCTTTTAGGGTACTCACCATTCAGGATGATCAAGGCATCTTGTCTTCCCCATTAAACTGTTAAGTTCCATGTGGGCACTGACTGCACCTATCTTATTTACTTTTGTGTACACAATGACCAATATGATGCATATTTTTGAAGTGAATTATGGAATGAAGGCATAAATAAGTATATGTAACCTAAATTCAGTTCTAGAAATTATGGAAGAAGGATAAATGAGGCTTAAAAAGAGAATAAAGTCAAAGTTGAAGGAAAATGTGAATTTTCCCAGCATCCACTTTTGAATCTGAAAGCACTTGTTTTATCTGCCTGCAGGGAGTGAGTGTGCAAACAAAAATATGTACAGTATAGGAAGCCCACCTCAAGGCTATGTGGGGTATGCCAATCGAGAATGTGGTCCAATTGTGCCAAATGGGAAGGATGTCCAATCTCATTTAAAGAGAAAAATGAGTAACATCTTTCCAAACTGATTGTTTCCCAGAGAATAAAATACATTATAATAGCATCTTTAATTTGGGAGCCATTGCCTCAATAATTATGGGATGAAGAGTCACATTAGCCATGGCACATAAATGGATTATACTAAATTAGTAAATGCATTATCAGCTTCACTTGGAATTTTAAAATGCACTCAACAAATGGCATAAAACTGTTATGAGACATGAGGACACATGACCAAATTAGAATCTAAAGCTATCACATCTATAAAGATATCCTCTGCAGATCTGTAGATGATGGCTTAGATGATTGTCCCGTACATTCTCAAGGCATCAGACACAATCCCACCAATTCCTGCCTCAGCCTCTGGGTTCTGTGATGTCCTGATATTCGGGGCTACAGATAGCTTACCTGTAGTGTCTGGAAATCTCTTCTTCCACCTGGGTAATAAAATCACATTTGGTGCACGAGTGGTCTTTGCTTTCCTTGACAGCGGGCTGCCCATCTGATCCTAGCAGATGATTTGCTTCTTGTTTGACATCTGATGTTTGGGACTCATGCACGGTCTCATAGTGAAAGAGGAGCACATCTACATCAGGGGTGGAGAAGGAACATTGATGGCACTGGTGTTTGACTCTCGAGCTTCCAGCCGCCCCAGGAGACAAGTGCAACAGCAGGAGAGCACAATGGGAACAATTACTTTTTCTACAAGCAAACGGATAAGTAATTTCTCCAAGGTGCTTTTCTGGGCTACAAAGGCCTCTGGGACAGAATGGACAGTGCTTAATGGTACACTTGTGGATGTTATGGAGCTGTTGATAATGACGGAGAAGTGGCCCCACTACAATCACATCAGGGCCATGGCTTTTGGAATAACGAAAGTCACAGAATTGACAATTATAGCTTGTTACCATATTATCCTCTGCTCCCTTGCTGGGGAAGTCCTTCTTTTTAGACCCACTTGAGCCCTTTTCTGGCTTAGTCATTGGCTCTCCTTCTGCACTTTTGGCTAGATCGTTCTGATTAATGACAGAGCCTCTGGGAAGCTTGTCATTTAACTCTGGGTTAAGGCCTCCTGACTGCATGGCTCCATGCTGCTTGCCATAATGTTCTAGCAGCTTAAGTGAGCTGGATGACTCGCAGCTGAAACTACAAAATTTACACCAGTAATAACTGGTGGCCTCTGTACCATTCTGCCTTGAGGAATCAAGGGGTTTGATGGGCACTGAGTAGCCAACAGGCGTGTCATCTCCTGCCTTGACTGTTATCTTGTCCTGCCACTTTCCTAAGTCTCCAGAGTCACTGGCTCGAAGTGCAGGGATGGATTTGTTAGAGTTCTTCTCTGAAGGTTTGGCACCCTCAGAGGAGGGGAGAGAAGCTTTTATTTTATTCGGGTGAGTCTGAAGAAAGTGTTGTTCTAGTTCAGTTGAGGAATTTCCCATGTAAGTGAAATTGCAGAATTTACAGCGGAAATACTTGGTGTTTCCTTGGCAATCGGGAGTTTTCCGTCCAATGCCGATGAATGTTCCACCTGAAGTGACCTGGAGCATGGAAGAGACAGAAGTTACTTTAAGTGTGTTGTAAATTGAGTAGGTGCTCTGTAATGAAGAGTACTGCAAGGCTTTCCAATCAAGAAGTTGATACTTGTCCTGAATCTCATGAAATCACTTAAAGCAAACAGGAACAAATAAAAAACTCTCTTCATTTTGCAAAATGGACTATTGGTGTGTTGCATTTTAGGCCAAAAGATGAAAGTGTGTAATATGAACTCTATATGAGCTCTATGACAGGGGAGGGAGAGAAGGCAAAGGGAAGGGAGGGGAGGGGAGGAGGCGGGAGCAGACAATCAGATATCAAAGGACACATTATCCAAAAGCATTCCTTTTCTTTTTTTCTCAGTCTGCACCTCAACAGACAGCTCAATCAAGGACTGTAAGTGAGCAGCCAAAACTCATGGTTTAATTTTTTTTTACTCAAATACTCCAAGAAAGAGAGATCTTCCTCCCAAATATCAGTGATTTTTAAAAACATTTTTCCAGCAACCAGATGTAATATATAAAGCAAGTGGCAAAATCGTGTTCGGCCTCCTTCAGCAGCTGCTCAAAAATGACATGTGTGATCGCTGCTCATATCCAAATCACTCCATGAGAAAAGTCTCAGGCTTCTCAAAATTACTTAACATCTCTACTTAAAATGAAAACCATATTTTGTAGTACATTCAGGATGTCTATATCTTTACTGCATAGGACTAAGACGGAAGTTTACATTTGGGTCTTAAAGACAGGCAGAACCTTGATCAAGTGACTTAACCTGTCTGGCCAACAGCTTCTTCAATGATGTAACTTCTAAATTTATGTCCAGCATTACAGCTCCAGGAATTAAACATTATCACATAAACAACTTGATACTGACTGTACTTTAAGATAACGGCTTATGAAGCTATCCATAGTCTTAATCGAAATATAATAATGACTTACTTCAGAATATAGATATTCCATCCCAAGCACAAAATTTCAGTTTGTCAATGAAAGCATCACAGAACCAGGAAAGCTAAGAATGGAGGACCCTCCCAGCCAGTCATCTGTGAGTCAAGAGTTTGAAAGATAACCAAAGTCAAACCCTTGAGAATAACAGTTTAGAACATCATTACCCAGCATATGAATACAACAGTTAAAACTTGCACTGAAATGATCGGGCTGCAAAACTTTAATGTGGACTCCCCAATTCACTAGAAATGAAAAGAGACTTTATTTTCAAAAAACAAGAGAATTAAACAGGCTGCTGTTGCAAAGCTCTGTGTTATGTAGTTTAAGCCTGGATCAAAACGGTGAATTCAGAAGTATCCATTGTTTTTAGAATGCAGGCAAATAGAGTGTACCAAGTCTAGTGATGAAGATGTGTTGTTGTTTTTAGTTTCAGAGATGCTGAACTTCCTTAACATAAAAAGCTTTGCACTTCTGTTTAAATACATGAGATTCATAAGACACTACCACAGATCATCATTATTTTTTGATTTTGCAATATTTAAGCTTCATGTGCCATGACTACCCTAAAAGTATGAAACAATGCTGATGAAATCTCCACACATATCATTTTTAACTAAGTTTTAACTACTCTGAAGCACCACAGCATCCATTTAGAATTGTTTCTAACATGAAAAAGGTGGGTTTGTGAAAAAAATATCATTAAAGCACTTTGTTAGAATCTAACTAAGCTATGAAGGAAGCATGGGGTCCTTTGAGTTCATGGTGACAATGGGTCTAAAAGCTGTATTTCTTTACCTAGGGAAGAACCTCGACAACCCCACCATTTATTATGTTTTTAATGACCACTAAATACTTGAACTGAGGTACATTCCTATTACTGACAATTCTCTCACATACAACACAAACAGCAAAAAAATTCTCATGAAATTTGTTTGATGGTAAGAGCAATAGCTTTGATTCTTTTATAGACTGGAAATTTGCCTTCTTGGTTAATATCAGCAAATTATATTGGTATCATGTGTTATTTATTGAAAGTAAAAATAAACCAGGCATGATGGCACTTGTGAGACAGAGGCAGGCAGAGCTCTGTGATTTCAAGGCCAGCCTAGTCTACATAGAAGAGTTATAATCTGACCAAAGCTACATAATGGGACCATACTTCAAAAAGAAAAAGAAATGGGAAAATTATATTAAAACCAAATATTATAAATGATAATTGAGAGAATTGAGGAAGAATGTATGATTACTCAATAGTCTACTCATTTTCTATTTCTCTAAAAGATCTAAGCACTGTATTTAGCACATGTACATATCACAGTGAAAGATAACCTCATAAAATAAAACAGAATTTACTAAGAGACCTATCCATGCCTGTTTCTACATTTGTTTTATTTTCATGACCTATAAGAGTTAGTTTTGATCTCCTCTTTACTTGGTTAAAAACAAAAACACCATAAGAACAGTTATGCAACCCAACTATTTACAGCAACAATTTATTAAAAGTTGTGGCCAGGAAACAGTTCTTACACACCGAATTATTGCAAAGTTTCCAAATGATTGAATCCAACAAGGAGAAGGAAAAAAAATGATGCTTTCCTACTTATGACTACACTAAAAAGATCAAAAGCAGAAGAGTTTGCCATCGTTCTTCTTTGACTAACCAGCACTTTAAAATATAACCTATTAACCCAGCAAGTTCTTAGATAAATATCAAATTTTAAAAATTACATAGCTGTAAGTTCTTCTTGGACCAAAAATTACAGGTATTCATTCATCCACTCAGTAGTTACTGAGTATTTGGCTTGTGTCAGGCTCAGTGATAGACATTAGAATATAAAGTGAACAAAACAGACTATCTCTTGCCTCAAGCTACTTTAAGATGAAAGTTGTAGATAAAACTCTTTATTCCATTGTAGTTACTTGCATTTTACTGCTCCTGGAGGAAGCTCTTCTCTAAATCACATTCTATGAACAAACATATTATTTATTCATTTAGAATTTGTTTAGGCTCTCTAAGAATATAGAAAATAGTGTGTGTTTTACTTTGAATTGGATTAAGGATCAAGTTTGAACATTAGAGCTGTGGTATCTAATAGAGTTTTCCAAGATGATAAAAAATTCTATAATCTTTTCTGTGCAGTATCATGGGCAAGAGTCACATGTGACTGTTGAAATACGGACAGTGCAAATGAAGAACTGACATTTTAAACTTAACTTAAATTTTTCTTTATTTTTCATGAATTTAACTTTAATTAACTAAAATCTAAAGAGCTACATAGGGCCAGGAAACACCGTATTAGGCAGTACACTGCAGGTTAACAGCCACAAGATTTATTATATTTATTATATTAATTATATTTGCTTATTATATTTATTTATTTATATTAGTAAATAAAAGGAGCCATCCAAGTAAATTTCTCCTGCCAATAGGATGAAGAGATGAAATAGGTGGGGGATGGTAACATCAGTAACAAATTCAACAGACTGTTGAACCAGTAATCTGAGCTGCAAGTGAAAAGGTCCCATTTTGCCCTTACTAAGCTATTTTATATTCTTTCTAGACTACAAGAAGAATACTACTAATGTCTGGCACTATGCAAGGGCCTTATGTACTTTGGTTGAAAGAATAAGACATGCACACAGGCAGAAAATTCTCTCCAACACCCTTGAGTCACCTGGATAAGACGTCATAGTAATGCATGCATGGCAACTTTACCATTGACTTGGCTTCCAAAAAGTCTCAACTAGATCTCTTATACAAAATAAATGAGTATGGAACTACTTAAAGACAATTTAAAATTATGCAGAAAAATTCAGCAGAAGTAAGGCATGGGGGACGAAAGACAGATTTTAAAGCTGCCCCCCCCCATGACAATGATGGTCATTCATTCTATTTTAAGTGCGGTGTCCAAACTCACTACTTTTAGATGCTATTCCTTCCACATAGTATTTTCCATGAGTTTCATTTATAATTATTTACAACCTTTTAACAGAAATGTTTCATGATAGAAGTGAAAAGAGAGAGAGAAAGATTGGCTTTTTCAGGGTCTTAAACCTGAATTTATTTCTTTCGTCTTAAAAAATACATAGGAACATTCAATAAACTAATATCTAAAACAGTATGTCAGAGGAAAATATCTCTGAAGCCGGAACTTTTAAAATGACATTCTAGCACATGTACTTATTTTCAATACAGAAAGGAGTTGTTTGAACTAAACACAAACTTGTCCTCAGATGTGGTTCCTTTTCAAGTGCTATAATTGATAGCAACAGAGACAATTATAAGAGTACTAATTTGAGAAGACTTGAGGTTATGGGCTGATAGTCAAAAAAGCAAAACCTTAAAAAGAAAAGGCTAAGTTGTTAAATGAAGATCACCTTTATATAAAATAATAATAAAATTTTTAATTTGGAAGTCATTCTTTTCTGTGAAAAAAGAAAATGTAATGTAACTACATAGTAAGGCAGGATATATTTTACCTGGCATGCTCCTTCATTGAGCATACTTTCACTACTGTACTTGAAGAAATCTGGAAGGGGTGACATAGGTTGAAAACCACTGTAGCCAGAATGAACCTGCTAATACACATGGGAATGTTTCTGTGTGTATACTGCTTCAAAAGCACATTCCAGATGACAGAGTGCACTGCAGTGAGGCAGAGAATAAATGCTTAAAATTTTCAGCATCAAATCTAATTATGTGGCAATCTTCTCACTCTCATGCTGCACACGGCTTATTCCCGCGGCCTGTTCTTATCAGTGACATGATAATCAATTCATAAATTTTCCTTTCTCATTTGGAGTTTTAAGAGCCAACCAACTGAGGGAATGGTCAGCATTTAAAGTGTTCTATATGGCATGTTTTCAAGAAAAATACTGCCAATTCTTCTTTGTATATATTTTAAAAAACAATTATTGGGGATCACAAGAAAAACAGCTTATTTGAAAATAATTTTCTAATTTCACTCAGTATAACTCTGAAGTAGTTTCCCCATGGTCATCTGGTATCCAGGATGACAGAATGTTAATTCATCATAAATTCAACTTCAATAACAGGGAAGCTGAGCTGGTTCAGACTGTTTACTGGCCAACCATGAGTGCCTGAATGAAAACCCCTACCATCCATGCAAATTCCAGGTACAGGTGTATCTGTAACCACAGCACTTTGGAATGCAGAGATACAGAAGGATCTCTAGAGCTTGCTGGTCACCAGCCTAGCTCCCGATTCAATGAGAGACCCTGTTTCAAGGGTACAAGGCTAAGAATGATGGTCTATGAGGGTATACTGGTACATATACCCACTGGTATGCACATACAATATACACATCCCACAAAATAAACTAAAAAATAAATGAATATTAAAATACAATTTGGGGGGCGAAGATGGCTCAGTGGTAAAGAGCATTTGCTAATCTTGTAGAAGACCTGGGTTTAAACCTCAGTATCCAGATGGTAGCTAATGATTGTCCATAATTTCAGTTCTAGGGTATCCAACGTCCTCTTCTGACCTTCACAGGAATTGCACAACATGGGTATACCTACATACATGCAGGTAATACACTCATACACATAAAATAATAATAATATATAATATATATAAAATAATAATAAAATATTAAATTTTAATTTGGAAAGCATTCTTTTCTGTGAAAAGAGAAAATGTAATGTAACTACATAGTAAGGCAGGATATTTTTTACCTGGCATGCTCCTTCACTGAGCATGATTTCACTACTGGTTCATAATTGAGATCAGAAAGAATCACATGTGTGCTGAAAGAGGATCTAGAGCCTGGGGATGTAGCTTGCTGTAGCGTACTTGCCTAGTGTACACAAAGCCCTAGCTTTGATCTTCAGCACTTAAAAATTAAAAGGAAAGGAGAAGGGAAGGGAAGAGAAATAAATTTGAATTGGAAAACAAAGTTTAAGGCCTGAAAGTGTAAGATATCTTTTTCCTCAGAGAGGACTCTTTGTGTTGTGCCTACACAGAGAATCACAGAAATACAACAAGAAATGACAGTCTAGAATCCCAAAATGTCTGTAGTTTAGCACAAAAAAACACACTTTGGGATGGATAGAAGGCTCAGTAGTTGAGAGTGTGAATTGCTCTTGGAGATCACCTGAATTCAGTACTTAGCACACAGGTAAGGGAGCTTCAGCTCCTCTCCTGACTTCTAAGGCACCTGCACACACTTGTACATACCCCAAATAAAACACAAACACATGTCCATAATAAAAATAATAAAATAAAATAAATTTTCAAAAATCACACACAGATATGACAAAAGTATGGGATATGTGTCTCTGATGAGATAGGTGACCGATTCTGTGGCAAAGGAGGAAGATTACCTAACCTATATTAAACTTCACCAACCCAGGGGTCAGAGACCATTGTGGAAGAGGGGGTGCAAAGATTCTAAGATCCAGAGAGGAGGTACATGGCTATGTGGAAATAGAAGCCCTGCTCATATGAACCTACAGCAATAGTGTTGGCATAAACGAGACCCATGCAAATTCAGGAAGAAAAAACAGCATAGAACTAGGGCATGGACAGCAGACCTCAATCTCAGATGAAGAAAGACTGCAACTGATTACTGCTGGATGAGGAGGAAGTGATCGTCCTAAGAGAGGGACTCTAGATAGGCTGCTGGACCTCAGTAGATGAACTTGCCCTGAGGAACTTCTGAGGGCACTAACTTGACACAATAGGCCGTAACACAGGTGACAGAGTGTATAGATTCCAGTTGGGAGATTATGGGGATGCAATGGGGAAGGGGATATAAACATGATTAAGACTGAGATGTTCTATATGAAATGCACAATGATTCCGATTTTGCTATTTTTTTTTAAGTCAGAACACACTTTCCAAAACATCACAGGAGCTGTGGATAAGCAAGCTGACATCTGAAGAGCCTCAAAGGCAGTGCTCATGGAACGGCAGCTTGGGTGCAAGAAATGTAAGCACACACAAAGAGTCATCAAAGGAAGTTCTTTTCAGGAACTGTTGAAAAGTTGAAGGAGAAATAAGGGACACGGGAAAAGAAAAATCGTGAAGAAAGAAGGAAAACTAGAACAGAAAGGAACAGAGGAAAAAGAGAGGGAAGGGAGCAGCAAATGAAAACGACAAGGAAAAGGAGAAAGGAAGGGGAGGGGAGAAGGTGGGGGAGAAAGCAGAGAATGAAAAAATAATAAAAGAATGCAGTATGGGGCGAGCAGATAGCTCAGCTGGTAAAAGTGCTTGCAGCACAAGCCTGATGACCTGAGCCTGACTTTGTAAAAAGGTGGAAGTGGTAGAACACATGTTCAATCTCACTCTGATGGCAAGATGGGAGGCTAAGACAGGAGACTCACCCAGAAACTATTGGGCTAGCCTGGAGTGCTCAGCACAGTGGCAGAAACAAGACAGACCCTGCTTCAGGGTGGAAGGTTGAGAACCAACTTCTGAAAGATGTCCTCGGGGCTTCATATAATGCATGGTGTACACACACACACACACACACACACACACATACACACCCCCACACACACATACATATACACAATCAATAATTTTTAAAAAGGAAATCAATCTGAATTTACTAAATAAACATAATTAGTACTAACAGTAACAGAATTAAAAAACCGAATAATCATCCATCTCTTTGAAGTCTAATAGTATAGAAAAGAATCCAAACTAATGTCAATATTTTCAACCTCAACTGACTAGAATGGAACTACGGAGCAAGGGAGGTGAAGAAAGTTATTCTAGGAACTTTGGTCTTACATATGTTGGGTTGGAAATGGCAATGAACTATCAAAGTGGGGCTACTCGTTAGCTAGAAAAACAGGTCTTAGAACGACCATTATTTATTATAGGATCTCCAAATATGTTACTGGACACATGAAAGAATTCAGGTGCTCTTTAATCTTACATCAACGGATCATCTAAATATGAAAGGAGAAATGCTAGACCGGTAGTCAATTTGGGTTCTCAAACTCCTCGCTACACCCCACACTTTTCTCACTTACAGAACCCAGTGAAATCACAAAGCTCTCAGCACAGTTGGGGTGTGCAGCATACTCAAATTAAACACTCCAAAGGCATTTCGATTTGTTCTCGGCCTCCACACCCATCCCTGCTTTTAATGTAGGCAGAGGGTAAAACCTTAATTACACAGCCTTGGAGAACAAAAACAGGAACTGGGTGCATCTTCTAACTATTTAGTCTTCACAGAAAAAACAACTAAAGTGTTCCTAGCAACTAGAAAAGCAGAATCCAATTCCCAGACCCTCTATCAGATCATAAATTCTTGAAACAAAGATCTCTGAATGAAGAGCCTATGAAAGAAATCAAACCCATGCCTGAAACATCCCTTAACTTGGGAATAAAACATTTCATTCTTAATTGAGTAAGTCAAAATTTGTCCTGTACTGTGTCAGAACTGGTTTCTGTAGCAAAAGAATTAGTGAAAATGAATCACAGTAATTAAAACAGAAGCAAATCAACACATTGAATTTTCTTTTCAGTGATTTCAATTATAAGCCCTGTAAGTTCCAATAAGGCAGTATCATACTACATGGGTTAGATAACAGATAATTTCAAAGAGATCACAAATGTCTCCACATTTAAAACGATTCAGGGTGTGCATCAAACAACCCAAGAATCACTGGGCCTGTCTCCCACTGATTTTCTATTTGCAGTAAATGCAGTTTCCCTTTGAGAAAGCAGCATACTACAGTGGTTGTGAGGCCAGGCTCCTGTCTATGGTGGTTGCATCCTATCTAGCCTGGTTATGCAACTCTGAGCTCTTGGGTATGTTACTTTAATCCTTTTATGCCTATTTCCTCTTTCCTTTCTAATGGACATAATGGTAGTGTCTACATCAAGGGGTTTTTATGAAGATGAGTTGATTAATGCACATAAAGAACTCAGGGCCACATAGGCACAAAAGAAGCCCTTAATAAATGCTGGCTATTATTAGATGTAGATCTAAAATTGGGGGAGGAAAACTATGTGCAGTATTTATTATGTAAACTAAAAGATGATGAAATATGGATCAACTTAAACTACTGAAAGCATAAAAGCTACATTTGACTTTCAATTAAAATTAAATGAAATTGAAATGCTCAAAACGTATAATATATTTTTTAGAAATTGAAATCACAGGATTAAGAACTCAAGACACATACAGTCAAATGATTCTCAGAATTAGACCTTATGAAGGAAACCAGAAATGAAGGGATATTCTCTCTCTCTCTCTCTCTCTCTCTCTCTCTCTCTCTCTCTCTCTCTCTTTCTTCCCCACCCCCCCCAAACTTTTCTAGGGTTGGCATGCTCACTGTATTTCTGTGTTTCCAACAGCTGCAAGTATGCTGTAACTATAATGACCCAAGAAATGAAAAGCACTGAACAGTTTGCCGACTTGATATGGTTAGCAGAGCAGATAAAACTTTTATTAAGAGTTGAATAAGGCTGAATTTGATTGGATGTACTGATTATTATGGTTTTATTTTTCTTTTCCAAACATTCTGCTTGAAAGACAGACTGATATTCTAGAAAATGATACTTGTTCTTTAAGTGATAACAAACCAAAAACCAAGAGGGGTGGAATAAGAGGGGTGAACATTTATCGTAGCACTCTCATGATAACACAGTCAAATGGAGACTTAACTGCTACACAGGTAAATGGATTAGTTAGGATGGTCAAACTTCTCCTCCAGGGGGGCTTACATTATCCAGCTCGGCCATCTCCACTGATGAAAATAACCTGGGAAATGCCAGAACTCTGCTTTGCTTTATGGCCTTGGGGTGAGCATATGTTTTATTTTGCACACTTTATTACTTGTTAAAGAGATACAGCTCTGAAAATAAGAC
This sequence comes from Eospalax fontanierii, assembly GCA_035773235.1. Lineage (NCBI taxonomy): Eukaryota > Metazoa > Chordata > Mammalia > Rodentia > Spalacidae > Eospalax > Eospalax fontanierii. The sequence continues at coordinate 57,590,312 of CM069532.1, forward strand.
TGGATTCATATGCCAAACATTCTGAACTCCATAGACAGTCTGAATTGATTAAAGTCTCATTCACCAGTTTTCCTAAAATGCAATTGTCCGCAATTCAGACAAACAAAGAAACAGAACCTGCTAAGATCTACAGCTTCCCTCTACTCCAGATCAAAGGAAACTTCAAGGCAAAATATAAATATTTGGAAGTGAAATTCAAGACAATTCAAAATAAACTACAATAAGATTAATGTTCTTGCTATTTTTTAATTTTTTTCCTAGTCCAAACTGTGATTCTACTGATTAAATTACTGCACTGTTACAAGTTAAGCATCTAGAAAACTCCTATAGTTAAATATGTTGAAAATACAAATACAACAGAGGATTTCTTATCACTAAAATCTGCTCTCCCTGTTTCTAGCATGGTACATTGCACAATTCTGATAAAAGTATTTACAAAATATTGAAGACAGTCCCTGGTAAGTCATGAAAGTGAGTCTTCCATTAGTCAGGATTTCCCTAAAGGCCGGAGTGAAGGTCCTACTGGAATCCAGTAGCTACCTTCTTGGAGTCCTGAATAACGAACAATAGAAAAGATCTAATATGGAAAGGTATTGTGTACATCCTGCACTTTTATCAACTTGGGCTAGTGTAAACACTTTCCCGTGGGAAGCACAACTTGACAGGGCTCCTAATTTTATAACCTGATCTGAGAGCTAAAAGCTCCCCCATAAAGATGATGCAAACGCCCTAATGCACAGCACATTAAGCCCTAATGAAACAGCAAAGTCCGCGTTGTTAATACAGGCCTCCGTTCAGAGATGGTTTAAATATAAGCATAATAAGGCAGATTAAAAAGAAAGAGGCTGTAATTACTTTTTTAAGAACTCAATCTCTTGTCCTATTATGGGTCTACATGTGAGCCTCAAAGGCTGAATACAGATAGTAAAAGTTACATGAGCGATACCAATCATACCACATCCATTATTTGAAACATGTAAGCAAAACAATTGATAAAACATACACGGAAACTAGAACACTGGAAAACCAGCATCCCAGTCCAGTTAACTAGCTCTAAGCAACTTCTCCTGAGTTGTTTGATTTTCAATTTTTGTTGTGGTTTGTTATATTTGGTTTTTCTTTTTGTGGGTATTGTGGTGTTTTTTTAAAGTGATTCTTTCCTTTCTGGTTCCAGGTCTGTTTATGGTGCTTCAAGGTGCATGGGAAGAAGCTCATGATTCCTCAGACTAAAGAAAGGGAGGTGTGGTTTTTCAGCGGTTGAAGGTGACCATCACTGTACTGCTGTTTTTCCATTTGCTTCCCAGTAGAAAGAAGTCTTTGACAATATTTCTACAAAAATCTGTAATTCCTTGATCAGTTATTTGTACTATAATTTACACAAAAGTGAATATTATCCACACAATTTTTACAATATTTAATTTACAAATGCTCCTCTAAATGTTATGAATTTAAGTTTATAATTTATATTTAAATCTGCAAATTTGCTTAAATTACTCCATTTTCCAAACTGAATATCTTGTATTTTCACTAAAATTGGTTCGATTTATTTAAAACCATCCATGTCAAACAAAACTGTACATCAAAGTCACAGAGTTCTCTAAATCTTTTTTTCATTCCTTTTTCTTGGCCTAAAATGTCATAAATCTATCATTAACTGCCAACTGTTCTGAATGTTTTTAAAAGCCAGTTTAATTGAAAAAGATCAATAAATAATTGTTCGGCCACTTACGCCTTTGCCTTAATTATACATTAAAAAAGTTATTCTTATAAATAATTCCTGAATTGGATGTTCATAATACTGATATTTACCAACACATTTTATCAGAATATATACAAGCCATTAACTTACAGCATGTTCTATATATATGTGTATGTGTGTGTGTGTGTGTGTACATATTTCTTAGAAAACACTGCATTAAAGAAAATTCTGCTGTCAGCATTTTATCTCGTGCAGCTTTTAGTCTCCACATTTCAAGTGTCCTCAAGAACCTGCCAAAGAGCATTTCAGCAGCACAAATACATGAGGGGAGAAGAGGGAGGGGTTTCAAATGTGCTTTTACTACGGAGTATACACACGAAGAGAAGCTATTCAGGATTCATTTCAACATAATACTAAGAAGTTAGCGTTAGTCATCTTCAGATATGTTTCTACATTAGTATTCGAGATATATGTATATTTATACCATATGCTCAGAATTATCATTTGGCCCACAGTGTGCTTGGTGTACTCCTCATAAGATTAACTTTCTTTAGATTTGCTTCACAACCATTCATTGCTTTCAAATATTCAGTCCCTCTTTCCACGAATTGCTCTCTTCTACTTGTAGCAATAGTAATTCTCTTCTTTGAAGACAAATAAATGACCACAACAAGATAATCTTCCTGCCTGTTATTTCCTATCACTTTTGTCTTCTTTACTGTGTGGACCTCAAAGATTTAGTAGACAGCGCCGGCTCAGATCAGCTGTTTTATTTCCAGCCCTACTAGTTCAAACTCAGAGAGCTCACACATCTGTTTCATTTCTAAAATCACTGCCCAGGAAAAGTGTTCCACCCAAACATAAACTTTACTATAAATAACTGAGAACCTAACAAATAACTATTTGGGGGAAATGGAAGTGTGTTTAAAAATCTGAATTCTTCCCAACTCTAGGCCTCAGTAATCTTTTTAGAGCCTTCCTGACAGCCGAGATCAGCTTCCCTCAGAAGTCGTCCCCAGAGTGAACAAACTGAAAGTCTGCCGGAAATCCAGGTATTAACATCATATTACTTGCTAATTATAAAACACCGTTTCACATACTGACATTATGCACTGCCAACCCTTTTATCTAAAACACGTATTTGCTTCCCAATCAGAGTTTGACAGCAAAGTGTATCTGACATTAAGACAGTGAAATGATCTTTAATAAGACAGCAGTTCAAAGCATGTAGCTTTCATGCATAATAACTATGTTGCCGTAATTTGCTACTCCATAGAAATAATTCTATTTGTGGAAATTCATGAAGAAAGATGGAATTTTTAAAGAGCTTTACCAAAGGTGAAAACTGGCTTTTTAAGGCTTCTCCATATCTCCATTAAAGTGATGATGCCATTCGGACACTGAAAGAAAGGACTCAGGAAATTTTTATGATCCTTCTTAAAAATATTGAAAAATATTTTATTACTTGTTATTTGTGATCCCTTCCCATGTACTTCTTAATTGTCACCAGGTCTGTAAGAAAAGTGCTTTTGCTAGTAATTGACAAAATGACTGATATTTAAAGGGAATTAATAGGTTAAGTAATTGCAATAAAAACCTATCAGTCTTGCAGTACCTTGAACAATTCCTAAAGAAGAATTATTTAAAGATATTTAAAGAATTATTTAAAGAATTGTTAAAGATATTTCGGTCTGTTACCTCATCATGTGGAAAGGAGGCAAGGTTTAACATTAAATATAATATGTTTTACAATCTCCTTGGCATAATAATACAATAAAAATCTACAGAATGTAACAAAACCTAATGACCTTTGTTGGACTGACCATGAGTTGCACTATGCTAATATTACTAAAATTAAATGTACACATTTCTTCATATTTGGTTCTATGTTTTATTCAAACGAAATAAAATATTTTCATTTTACATATGCTTCAACTAAGGACAGAAGAGTAGATGAAAATGGTGTGCTACTTTAATAAAAGCATCAATCTAAATCATTACTAAGTGCTTTTATAAATTATTACCATTTTCCTTAAATGCAGAAGAAGTGCTTTCCTGGCCTGCAGCAAGATAATCTGGTATTCCTAGTATTTAACATCACAGTGATTTCTTCTTAATAAATATAAAATTTTATTTCCAAATTTTCATTGGCAATTATTTTGGTCTTCTGGAGTATATTTCTGTGACCATCACTGTGACACGAATCTAATCAGACTAATGATAAAATCAAATCTTAACCTATGATGCAGGACAGATCGTCACAGAAGGAAGCTTACAGGGGAAGCCTTATAATCTGAAACTGGAGCAAGGCATAAATTCTTATCATGTCCAGTCACATGATAATGTCATTGTTGGGAGGCTGAAAAAATCCAATTACCCAATTGAAATATTGAGCATTGTTTTTTCTACGAGTGGAGGTTAAAGACAACTCTGAGTACACATTTGGGTGAAGCACCAATGGGATAACTCCATTTTCTATTCCATCTAAGAGCTACCATTTTGGTCTTGGGACCTTATTTTGAACATGCAAATAAGCATTGACATTTCATTGCTAATTATGTTTTCTCTACCAGGAAATCATAAGACAAAGCACGAACCTGTACATCATAGGTCCCATTTAGTAAAGCAGGCCGTGAAGAGTTGATGTCCTGGAGCACACCAGAAAGCACAGAGCGGTTGACCTTCTGGAAGTCTTTGGAATGGCTGAACTGCACCATGTTATGAAGGGCCAGGATTTTGCTGTCCAACTCAGCATCCTGCCTGGTGCGGTTATGCAGTCCTAAGTGATACTTTCGGAAGTGCTTAATCAGATCTGTGGGGTCGTTGCCATAGTAACCATAGCCACAGATATTGCATTTAAAGTCCTGAAGCTCTGGAGACAGAGGTGCCGAGTCTGGGTTGTCATTCACCAGTAAGTCAGTTTTGGGTTTACTGAGTCTTACACCCCCATCTGAAGGCACTTGTGGGTTTTTTGAGGCCATGGAAACTGGGCTCAAACCTTGAGAGTTGGCTTGACCACTCTGCACTTGCCCTGTTTCCTCAGTAGCCTTTGGTGACATCTTATGCTCTTCCTTTGTCTCCAATGACTCCCCTGATGGGGTGCAGGCCATATCTTGAGGGTCATCTGCATCTGCTCTTTGAGGAGACTTCAAGGGCTCACAGACTCCCCCAGAAGCAGGAGATGAGAAAGCTAACATATTTCGGTCTGTTACCTCATCATGTGGAAAGGAGGCAAGGTTTCCTCCCTTACTGGGGCTTTCATAATTGAAGCCAGCCTTCTCACTGAGGACTGAGCTTTTCAAGTCCTTCTTACTGCTTGAAGATGGATCTTGGCCATGCGAACTGTGTTCCTCCTTATTATTCAGTTCTACAGCATCACTCTGATCTGTATTTTCTGACATCTGATCTGCAGAAAATTCTTTGTTCTTTCCAGATACCTTGCTTTCTGTACTTGTTGGCTCCAGGGTCTGACCCTCGCCTTCACTAGCAACGTTTCTCAGAGGGGGGTTCTTTTTCCGGACCATATCTGTAAAAATAAGGGAAAAAGAAAGATGCATGGTTACTTGAAGGTTACAGATAGACAACTCAATATAGAATGCTTCACTTAGTCTATTTCAAGTTTTCTGAAGTACAGGAAAAGATAATTCCTCTATGTAAAAATATGTTCTAAAAATAGCAAAAACTTATACCGGCTATATTATTAGTACTGTTCATTATACCGGCTATATTATTAGTACTGTTCATTCTCCCCCATCATATTTTTTATCCAATTTCTTCAATTCTAGGCAATAATCACAGTTAAATATTTACACATGATATTATATATGTGCATATGTACACCTTTATACATCATAGATCAACATGTCAGCATTTCCAAAACTCATATTTCCATGAAAAATATATACATATGAAAACATAATTAATAAACTGGAATTTAATACTGTTATACTGCTATCGATACCATTTCAAATGAAATATCTTCATATAAAAAAGACACAAACAGCCATGTTATGAACAGAGTAAGAAGAGGGATAGCCCAGGAAGAGGGATAATGAACGTTTCAAGTCTGAGCTACAGACAGAGTTCTTTAAAAGACATGGGTCAGTCCTGGAAGTTGGGAGGAGGGCCTGCCCTGCAGCATGGTGGTCAAGTCAGGTTTCACTGAGACTCTGCCCAGCATGGTGGGAAAGCAAGCTAAGCTCTAGGTGTCTAGGCTTCAGAAGAGCATTATGAAGGCAAAATGGTAGGTTGAACCATGTGCCACTGTGATTTTGAAGCTGAAAGTGACAAGATCTCACTCAGTTTTTCCCTGAGGTTTTCTTCCCTGCTAGCTCAGTGTGCTTTGGGACTCAGTGATATCAGGACTGAATTCAAAATTAGCCTGCAGTGACAAATTCTTGTAATAGGAATCGAATCAATCAGAACTCTAAGGACATAGAGAAATGATTAAGAAATAGTGTCCTATCAAGTAAAGACTGGGTCACCAAAGCCTTTTGAGAATGGGGCTCTGTGGCTTCGGTTCCTCAAGTTCTGAGTTGAAAAACTCAAGTGCTATGGAACTCACCCCTCAAATATATCTTGGCAAATCTATGTGTGACTTTTTAATAAAACAAACTTTCCTTATTAACAGACTCTGCTATGAGGACCAGTTTAAAGAGCAAGGTATATAAAGGTGATCCAAAATGTGCTGGGAATATCCAAGTTAATAACACGGTTTAGCTGTTTTCATCTGTACCTCATCACAAGTGCTGTCGAAGCACACTAGCTTGGGAGACATGAGTAAACCTTTGAGTTTGAACAGCCAGTCAGGCAAAATTTGTACAAGATGAATCAGTGAATGAGTATAATGTCCTGGATGAATAAGGAATCTTTTGTGAGGTAAAATGTCACTGAAGTAAATAGTATCAAAAATATAGTACAGTATTTTTAAAAGTACACTGTTGTCTATAACACTAATAATGCGATTCAACTGTCATTAGAATTTCCTTCATGGAGTAAGAAAAACAAAAATAGGATAAAAGAGCAAAGTCTCAAGAGCAAGTGATATTCAAGCATGATGTCAATCTGCCTGCCTTCCTGTGGGAAGATGGTCATCTAGTCACCCCACAGTAGCCTCAAATTAAAGAAACCAGGGAACCTTCTTTGTAACAGGAAGTACCAGTTAAGTAAATATTTGTAATGTTTGAATACCAGTGGCTTCTTTATTGATGACAATAGTTTAGCACATCTCAGTTCTTCGGTAGATGTGGCTCTGGTAGCCTTGGGAACTTGTAAAAATGTGTAAGATGGCATGGAAATTTTACTGGTAGCCAATCAAGGTAAAAAATTAAAGGAACTTAAGAAATCAGTTACCGTTTAAACCATAAATTTAAATAAAACATGCTATTTTAACCCTGATATGGTGACACATGCCTAGAGACCCAGCAATTCAGGAGTCTAAGAAGAGGATCATCTGAGTCCAGGAGTTCTGGTCCAAACTGCAGAATTCAGTGAGCCTCCCACTTCAAAAGTACGTCTACATACACTTCCAAACATATGTAGGTGCACATTTTAAATATGGATATATTAGTGTGTGTGTGTATATATATATATATATATATATATATATATATATATATATATACATACTGCTAGAATAGATATTCTTGCTCACAATATCAAGCATCCCTGCACATAAACAATATGGATATTCCTTGGGTAAAGCCTGGAAAAAGTACATAATTTGTGTGTCAACTTTATATGCTTAATGTATCTAAAGTCTGATGATGACTAACTGAAATTATGTGAATGAGGTTACTCAAAAAGTCTATAAAATACTATGGGAAAGGCAGAATGTCTTAATGAAGAAGAAGTCATAATTCTATTCATTAAGGTTATACTTCTATCAAAATGAAAAGAAAATAGTTTATACCCATATATTAATGTCAAAGTACCTTAAGAAATGGTAATATTTTAAATAACAAGAGAACTAAAATAAAATATTCAAAATTTAATTGATTCAAATGCATTCATATAGGGAAAAGAAATTAAACAATTTTTCATTACAAAGAGAATTTTTTAGATCTTGTTGAAATGTGGTGGGTTAATGGTTAAAAATGACTCTACGGGCATCTTTAGATCCTGAGAGAAAATACAGTTTAATTTAATTATCATCTTCCTAAATTTCAGTCCCTTCTTCCACCAGGAGAAGACATTAAGAAAGCATATGACTCACTGACTCCTTACACTGAACAGAGTTCCTAACAATATACATTGCAAAGAATGTTGAACTGCCAAAACTTCAAAGAAGTATCAGAAGGGTCATTTGGGTTTTATATTGTGCTGTGAGGGGTAAGGGCATGTTATTTTTAGTTGCTGATTTTTAAAAAAAAATTGTGGTTAATTTATTTGACTATACTTTGAAGTAGTTATAGAAAAAAATATTTTTTACTGGAATTATATCACCATAATTTTTCAGAGTGACATATTATGTAAATATAAGCACATTTGCAATACTTCTAAGTGGAAGAAACTCCCCTAGTAAGTCATAAGTTAGATAGCACAAGACTAAAGCCATTCTCCAGTTATTATCTCTAAGACAAATAACAGATTGCATGATGTTTTGCTGTGTGCCAAGAACGTTTCCAGTGAACATTTCCCCTGAAAAAAATAGATCACATACTTGTAAAATCATACCCAGCATTGACTTCATAAGGCATGTGGGTGGCTTTAGAGTGCTTTCTACAAGTATGAATTCTATTAGTCAACTAGCAGGAAGTTAATTGTCTTAGAAGATGCTCAGAGGTCACAGAAGGCATTTTGAAAGCTAATATGTACATCTGTAAAACAAAACAAAAAATATTTCCTTCCTAATTAATATACACATGCTTTGATGCATCACACCTAAAATATATTAGTATGCCACCACCATGGGCTGCTTGAAAAATATCAGATAAAAGCCCAGGCAAACCTTGAACAGAATCCTTTCATCTCTGGGTTTTAATAACATAACTGGAGGAGGAACATGATATAAAATATTATGGGACAAGAAGCATTTTTCACAATACACTAACATGTTGAAGAAATTATTACTCTAAATTCCCTTCAGCCCTAACAACTGTCATACTTGCCAAACCTTATTGGGTAGGGGGACCTTAATTGGTATACTCATCAATGACTTTTCTAGTGCAGTTTTAAGGCAATTACAATACATAATCAGAAGAATGAGTGTTACTCATTACCTCTGACTTCTACTTTGGAATGTATCTTTCTATTCTTTAGCAATATAACTCTTACAAACTACAAAAAAAAATTTCTAATATTCCATTTAAAGTAGATCCACTACAAAGCAGTGTTTTTTAGATAATGAAGTTTAAGGCAAACTGGACAGAGGGCTAAAAAAATGTTCAGTTAAGTCTTCAGTGTAATTGTGAAATGAAGAACTAATGTTTGATAATATAATGGGGCTCATCATCCACATTTACACCATTTTCACCTGTACCAACACAAATGACCCTTCATTAGACTGTCTTTACTGTGATTACCAGGACATTCAATCAGTTATGCTTAACTTCTCCAGATCAGATTGTTCTAAGATATATGATATTTGAACTGCAAAAATAATAAGTTCTACTCTTAAGTAACTGTATCTCAATCTAAATTAAATCAACAAATTAAAAATAATCTGATAATTTATAGTGATTTTTTAAATTGTAAGATAATGCATTGTGTTACAGTATTACTTAAACTTATGCAGTACAAATAATCAGTCTTATAGTTTAAAACATAATTCTTTAAATCACACTAATTAAAATAAATATGTTTTAAAAAGTAATCTCTTGTACAAGACTGAATTGTATTCTTAAGGTGGTCATTTCACAGAAAGAGGAATCTGAATTTCCTATTATGCAGATAATGTGATGTGAATTCACCACAAATATTTCAATTATACTTCATATATTTATATACATATTTCAATGCATATATGCAAAATTTTCTACACTTATGCATACATGCATATAACATATATACACATAGTTTAAGAGATAGTGTTACTCCAAATATCCATAGAATCAATAATCATATTATCTAACCAAAGAAATCAATGCTCAGAGAAATTTATAAAGAAACAGCTCATATATCTTCAAAGCAGGAAAAACAGGGATTTGCTTCCATTGTATAAGGAACTCATTGAAAGTGAGAGCTACAACGTCTGTATTATTTGTACTACATTGGCCTCAAAGAAAGAAAAATATAAAAAACACAAAAAGGAAGACTGATATGGAAATCACATGTACAGTTTCTGGATCTGATTCATATCATGTATAGTGTCAAGGTAAATCATCTATTTACTGAGTCTCTTTTCTTATCTGTACAATAAGAGAATTAAAATAAATTAATTTTAACTTTCCCTTGGTTTTATAACTATAACAGTCCTGGTTAATAGCACTTTATATTTACTTAAAAAAAAATCATTGTCCATTTTCTTTGAAACTTCATAAAACATTAAACCACCAACCAAAGGTGACCTAAATACCACTGTTGTCTGCCCTTAACTCATGCTTTCATTTCCCTCACTGTTTATGAACTCAGTAAACATATGTTCAGCATCAGCCATTCACCAAACACAAGAAGCATGATAATTTAGTGTACACTTTATCATTAACTTTAAGGAGAAAAACTATGTTTCCAAATCAAAGAATATGATAATAAGAAAACCTCGTTTGAAGAAAATTACAGCTGTAGAGTGTCCTTCAAAATGTCATTTCACATATGTATGTGTATACACATATATATTCTCAACAAGACTGTAAAAAATTAGGGGAGGTACATTGTGTAATCTGACCTCAACCTCAAATCCTGTTGTATATGATTTTTATTATAAGTAAAAGTTCTTATTTTCATAATATTTAATACCAGATGACATGTTCTTTTTGTTTTTCCAGATAATAAAACTTTCAAGTGCTTGAAATCAAAGTCAAACTCACACACACAAAAAGTCATCATGGCTTCATCCTTACTAAATAGATGCTTTCTACTATGCTTGCTTATATCACTGGTCTAAAAGTACAGTTATTAATTGCACATTTGAAGTAGTTTTTATGAAAAAAATTAAAACGGAAAAAAGAATAAAATGTTTCTTTTGATCAAAAGTCCCCCACAAAGAATCTAAAGAATTAAGCAACTGATAGCAAAATAAAAGGAAGGTCAAATCTTGAGCCTATAGCAAATTAGATAGCTTCCATATGAACATGGGAAGTTTTGTCTTTAAAGAACATATGTGTTTGCTCATTGGTTTGGGCGGAAAAAAAACACTTGAATCCTGTCTACTCCATATATACAGATCAAAATCAGATTGCTTAAGTGAACTATAAAATGCAAGAGACATTGTTTATCCAATTCACAAACCCAAGAGTTACTGAAGAAGTTTAAATGTTTTCTATTGCTTCAGATTCCAGAGCAATCCTTCAATGGTAGATTGCTTTTTTTGTAAACTGCTTCCAAATTCATAAACCCAATGTCAGATCCTGTTCTTTGCTATCCATTTCTATTTAATATGCTTTCTGAATCAACTGTTCCTGAATCTTGAAAGGTATTTTTTGGACATCTTAAATCCTGTTGAGATATAAATGTCATCACCTACAAGCATCTCCCATAGAATAAATCTCATATTAATTCACCTCAAATTAATCCAAAATAATCACTTCTGTTAACACATGTTTCAGAACACGAAGTCCATTACAAGTCATCTGGACACTAGAACTCACCCAAACTTTTCTGAGATAAAATGCACACTATTTAGGTATTTTATTTCAAAGAATCCTGATGCCGCCCCAACGCATTTTATAAGGCTTTTATTTCATCAAGCTATGTTCACTATATTATTCATATACCGTTAGTCTAGGTAAAAAGAGATCATAAATTCAGTTAGTAAGGTTATACTTGCCAAATTGAGTCTTTATGTATACATCCTAGAGAAAAATTTCACTTACTATTTCATTTTTAGAAGAAAATTATGAAACAGGCTCTTTTCCTTATAGGACTTTCTGCTACAAGTCTACGTGACTAAATAACATCTCTGAGAAAACAGACAGCATGCATCATTTCATTAAGTCAAGTAACAAAGTACAGCAAATGTATGGAGTAGCGAATGAAATATAAATTATTATTTTATAACAAATAAGAAGATTCATTAATAGAACTGATGTGAATAAGCAAACTTAAAAACACTACCATTTCACACCTCCCCAAGATGTGCAACTTTTCCTTTTCTTCTCAAATAAAGCAAAAATATGTAGATCTAGTAAAAATCTGACTGGTCCTCAGGCAAATTGGTCTGGCCCACTAATTTGCATGTGACCAGTCCTTATTTCATTCTTCTTGGCTAACCTTAAAATATATCAACTGGTCTTTGGGCAAAGAGCCAACAACAGCACTGAAGTTCAGAAAGGATAGCACATTACAAAGTATGAAGGCATCTACTTATCAAGATGGTTATGAAAGTAAGCCAACATAATATTACAAGAAATTAGATTTCCACTGATAACAAAAATAGTCAGAGGTGGATGTATCAATGTTTTTGACTTTTTTCCTAGAACTTGCTGACAAATATCTCTATATATTAAAGATAGTTTAATTTTTATATATTGCTCTTACTGTGTTTCCCAATGTGTCATTAAATAAAAAAGGTAATAAAAATCCTTAACTCGGTCCACCAATGTAGCTAGCTAGCAGCTATTTCTCGTAAGAAATCTGTTCTACTCAGAGCTAATCTACTTGATAAACACATGCAGATACAGAATTAAACACTGGACAATATACTGACTTAATGGATACACATTATAAAGACAAAGTACTATGCTAAGAATGATCCCTTTTTAAGGCACTATATAGCCAAACCTATCAGCAGGAATTTTTGTTGTTGTTTGTTTGTTGTTTTAGTTTTAAAAAATTGTCAAATTGAATATAAGATTCAATGGCACACTAACAATGTGTCTGTGTGTATGCCTATGTATACATAGACGGGAGACAGAAGGAAATATAATTCTCTCTCCAAATGAAGGGAAGTGAGCTTGTGCCATCAATGCAATAGTTCTTCCTTATGAAACCGGGAAGTAACTTAGAAACCACTGAGCTCATCCTTACCATACAATAGGAAGTCGTTTAAAAGCCCCGCACCCATCTGAGCCCCAATGATCTAAGGACAGAACCACAGAGAGATTCAACAGTTCAGGGCCAGTCATCATGAAGATTTGTTAATGCAGGCACAAAACAGAACAAAATTAGAAATAAATTCAGAATATACATATTCTGAACACATATGCTCCATACTACAATCGTTCTTTAGTATATAATTGGAAAATTTAGTTTAAGCTTAAAATAGTACTACCAGAAGTCATTCATGCAGTGAAACAAACATACATTAAGGACACAAATTTTGGTTTAGAAACCATCCTATTTCGTGTCACTGTTTAATTTAAACTAATCTGTTCACAAGAACTTATAAATGACTAAATAGTGGCGGTAGAACCACTGGGAAATCATGCCTAGTAGTGGGAAGTAAATCAGTAAGTGGTTGCCTGTGGAGGAGTATATCTTTTCCAGGTCTCCTGCTCTTTTTCTGTTTCTTGTCTGGGACAAGGTTAGCAGCTTTACTCCTCCATGCCTCTCCACTATAAGGTTCTGCCTTGCAGTAGGCCTGGACAATGAGGCCAAATTACCATGAACTAAAACCTCAGAAACGATGAGCAAAAACAATATTTTCTCCTTTAAGTTTTTTTTCCAGTTATTTTGTTATAGGAATGAAAAGCTCAAACATCTACGTCATACCACTTTACTTTTGATGGAAACAAGAACACAAAGAGGGAGGAGACATTTTTCTCTTTCATTAAGTGAAATTTTCTAATGAAAATTATCTTCTTAAAACATCTATATACAAAAACAACTTAGGATGATAGGGTGGAAAGAAACACAATTATCTGTCTTCTAGGATGATAAATTTCTATGTATCTATTTTAAAAGTATACACAAGATCCATACAAAGTTTAGGCAATAGGCTGAAAACACTTTGACTATGTGAACCACTTTGAAAAGCCATTGTTTTTGAATATTCTGCCTGTGTCACCTCAAGTTGAGCTAAGATCTGCTTGGGATTTTAATATGGTAACTTTTCAAATAGACATGACAAGAAATCCCAGAACTTTAAAAAAAATTTTCCCATGATGTTGACTTCTAAAAGAGACTTGAAAAACTGGTCCTTGATCAAATTAAGCTTAGTGGGAACTGTATACTCTCTATTCATCCAAGAGATCCACAGTGTACATTAGCAACTATAGCTCTAAGAAGTCTTAAAGATTGGAGAAGATGGACTCTGCTCAATTTGAACTGAAATTTGCTGATCTCAAATGACTTTATGTCACAGAATGTTACTTATCCTACAAAATTAAAGTTTCAGTAAAAGCAAAGGAGATATTGCTTTAATGCAGTTACGTTCAAGGAAAATCATAACCAAGTCATAAGAACGTGTACTATATGCCTCCATTCACTTAGCAGAAAAAAACAATGTTTTCAAAGATTCGTTTGCCACTTTAAAGGGGTTTTGTTGCTGATTTCTAACATAGTAATCAATATTAAAGGAAGATAAGAATGCATTATCATGAAAGATTTAGAATCAAAACCTTAAAAGAATGTGAAATCGCAGAGGATTACAGAAAGTCACACTGAATTGAAGTTAGAACACAGATATCCAAATCATATATTCTGGGTTTGGTGGTGGTGGTGGTGGTGGTGGTGGTGATGGAGGTGGTGGTGATGGTGGTGGTGGTGGTGATGGTGGTGGTGGTGATGGTGGTGGTGGTGGTGGTGATGGTGGTGATGGTGGTGGTGATGATGGTGGTGGTGGTGGTGATGGTGGTGGTGGTGGTGCTGGTGGTGATGGTGGTGGTGGTGGTGGTGATGGTGGTGATGGTGGTGGTGGTGGTGGTGGTGATGGTGGTGGTGATGGTGGTGATGGTGGTGGTGGTTGTGGTGATGGTGGTGGTGGTGATGGTGGTGGTGGTGGTGATGGTGGTGGTGGTGGTTGTGGTACTGCTGATGGTGGTGGTGGTGGTGGTGGTGGTGGTGATGGTGGTGGTGGTGATGGTGGTGGTGGTGGTTGTGGTGCTGCTGCTGCTGGTGGTGGTGGTGGTGGTGGTGGTGGTGATGGTGGTGGTGGTGGTGATGGTAGTGGTGATGGTGGTGATGGTGGTGGTGATGGTGATGGTGGTGGTGGTGGTGATGGTGGTGCTGGTGGTGGTGGTGGTGGTGGTGGTGGTGATGGTGGTGGTGGTGATGGTGGTGATGGTGGTGGTGGTGGTGGTGGTGGTGATGGTGGTGATGGTGGTGGTGGTTGTGGTGATGGTGGTGATGGTGGTGGTGGTTGTGGTGGTGGTGATGGTGGTGGTGGTGGTGATGGTGGTGGTGGTGATGGTGGTGATGGTAGTGGTGGTGGTGGTGATAGTGGTGGTGGTGGTGATGGTGGTGATGGTGGTGGTGGTTGTGGTGATGGTGATGGTGGTGATGGTGGTGGTGGTGGTGGTGGTGGTGATGGTGGTGATGGTGGTGGTGATGGTGGTTGTGGTGATGGTGGTGGTGGTTGTGGTGGTGGTGATGGTGGTGGTGGTGGTGATGGTGGTGGTGGTGGTGATGGTGGTGATGGTGGTGGTGGTGGTGGTGATGGTGGTGGTGGTTGTGGTGGTGGTGATGGTGGTGGTGGTGGTGATGGTGGTGGTGGTTGTGGTGGTGGTGGTGATGGTGGTGGTGGTGGTGATGGTGGTGGTGGTGATGGTGGTGATGGTAGTGGTGGTGGTGCTGATGGTGGTGGTGGTGGTGGTGGTGGTGATGGTGGTGGTGATGGTGGTGGTGGTTGTGGTGGTGGTGATGGTGGTGATGGTGGTGGTGATGGTGGTGGTGATGGTGGTGGTGGTGGTGATGGTGGTGGTGATGGTGATAGTGGTGGTGGTGGTGATGGTGGTGATGGTGGTGGTGATGGTGATAGTGGTGGTGGTGGTGATGGTGGTGATGGTGGTGGTGGTGGTGGTGATGGTGGTGGTGGTGGTGATGGTGGTAGTAGTGGTGATGGTGGTGGTGGTGGTGGTGGTGGTGATGGTGGTGGTGGTGGTGGTGGTGGTGGTGGTGATGGTGGTGGTGGTTGTGGTGGTGGTGGTGGTGGTGGTGGTGGTGATGGTGGTGGTGGTTGTGGTGGTGGTGATGGTGGTGGTGGTGGTGATGGTGGTGGTGGTGATGGTGGTGATGGTAGTGGTGGTGGTGCTGATGGTGGTGGTGGTGGTGGTGGTGGTGATGGTGGTGGTGATGGTGGTGGTGGTTGTGGTGGTGGTGATGGTGGTGATGGTGGTGGTGATGGTGGTGGTGATGGTGGTGGTGATGGTGGTGGTGGTGGTGATGGTGGTGGTGATGGTGATAGTGGTGGTGGTGGTGATGGTGGTGATGGTGGTGGTGATGGTGATAGTGGTGGTGGTGGTGATGGTGGTGATGGTGGTGGTGGTGGTGGTGATGGTGGTGGTGGTGGTGATGGTGGTAGTAGTGGTGATGGTGGTGGTGGTGGTGGTGGTGGTGATGGTGGTGGTGGTTGTGGTGGTGGTGATGGTGGTGATGGTAGTGGTGGTGGTGGTGATGGTGGTGGTGGTGGTGATGGTGGTAGTAGTGGTGATGGTGGTAGTGTTATTGATGGGTTTTGACACAGATTTTCCCTGTAGCCCTAGCTGGCCTGAAACTCACTATGTAGATCAATCTGACTTCAGTCTCGCAAAGATTTTCCTGCCTTTCCTCCCAAAGGCTGTGTTTGATGGCATGCACAACCACAACCATGTCTGGCTATAAAGCCATAAGTTCTTAACTATACATAGTGTATATGCTTAAGTTTTCCTCTGAGCTAAGTATTTATAAAAATATCACTGCATAAAGATGCCCTTTTTTTCTGTAGTTATAATTTTTAACGTCATTCCAAGACAGTGTTTGATCAATTTAAAACCTTTTGTACTAAATTTGTCTCATTCCTCTTGTTTTTTTTAAAATTTGTGATTATTAATTCAAATACTGTTAGTATTGCTTGTGTATTCATGATATGCATATAAGCATGTGTGTGTATGAGTTTACATGTATTTTTGCACACATGCCATAATACATGTGTAGAGGTCAAAGTACAACACTGAAGAGTCAGTTCTCTCTATTTCCCTTGGTTCTGAGGATCAACTGAGGTTGTCAGGTTTGTGCTGCAAGGGCTTCTTCCTCATGAGCCATCTCACTGCCTCTCTTTTTTTCCCATTATAATTCAAATAGGTCAAATCATTTAACAAAATATGGAATATGAAAAGGTGTTAGAAAAATACTGATGATTATATTAAGGGACCCCCAGTTCTTACAGTTACTTCCTACAGTCTAAAATGCTTACAGATCCTTGAAAGAATATAAGGGTACATATAGTCCCCATATATCTCCTTGCCTATTAATTTTGTTTCTCCAAACTCTAATCTGTCTGTTTCCAGCTCAATAGTAGTACTAATAAAAGACAGACTAGCGATGCCTGTGAGCATCGTGGGTAAATGGACATACATCTAGCAGAGCCTTCAGTCTGTGATTGCATGCTTATATAGCATGGTTTAATCTGGCTGATGTTTTTGAATGATGGTAAACATTTTATGTGTTCAGAGAATGGACTCTCTATCCTCTGCTTGTATAGTCTGAACAAATCCCATGGAATTATAGGCTTTGCTGTTCTGTTTTATTGTTAGTGTATCCTCTGAGGATGCAAAACTAGAGAGGGGGAAGGGGAAGGAGAGAGAGGGAGAATGGAGCCAGAGAGAGAGGGGAGAGGGAGTATGAGAAGAAAAAGAACACAGGAGCTCTAGCAAGATGCTGAATTGAACTAGAGAATAGAAATTTTAAAATCATTTATTGCACAAAGGTATAGACAGGGTTAAAGTCTGAGAGCCAAATTTGAAAGAATGAGCACAGAGCTCTTCCTTCACCCGTTCACATACAAGACTGAACAGTGATTGGTTGTGCATGGTTCATGGGTCATAATTAGTTAGGGCAGAAATTAGCTCACTTGTGAAATATTTCATATGTAATTAATCTCCCATTTCAATTTCCACATAAACTTTAAGTATCCATATAAACACACACACACACACCACACACACACACACACACACACCACACACACACACACACACTTCTTTATAAAAGACTTTTACCACCTGTACCACAATTAGTCATTTCTTTTTGTCCAACAATCTTCATTTGGACACCTGTCATAACAGAGTGAGGAGAAAAAACACATATATAATTCTAGATTCAGGTGTTTCAGTGATTAAATTTGTCAAAATCTAACTGAAGAAATCAAATGTATATTAACTCATTTGAGTTTATTTTGATCAACTGTCTTGAGTAAAGTACTATTAGTAGATCCATTTTACATGTGATGAAATTATGTTAAATCCCTTACCTAGACATAAGCCTAACACGTAGTATAGCTCTTTCTAACATGGCCTAAAGTTATGCTACAACATGAGTTTCATACTAATATTTTTATAATGTCTCATATGTTTTCATTTTTCTAGAACACTCACATAGTATATTCACAGATATAATGCAAATATTACTTTCAGACACCTACTGGAGAACACAGTCTATAGGACCAAAGACATCCATTAAAGCTGGGATTTGTGGCACAAATCTTTAATCCCAGAACTTGGGAGGCAGAGACAGAAGGAGTTCTGTGAGATCAAGTGTGAAACTGAGGCCATCCTGGTCTACATAGGGAGGGAGTTTCAGGTCAACTGGAGCCAAACATAAATAAAAGATGGCCATCAAACATACTTGTTTGTTTCCTTAGCTCAGGTAAAAGAATGCACAGTCTCCCTGATCTTCAAAGGGACCTCTCAGTTATCCTAGCCTTTTGATGTACATGATAATATTCAGCACTTCTAGACTATAAAAACTATAAAATGGATTACTTCTACCATGCCCTCTATAATATTCACAAGGAATTGTGAATATTATTCTTCTCCACTATCATGTGGCATTTGATACACTTGGTCTTCTATAGCATTTCTCCAGGATACAATGAAGACATGCATGCATCCTGTGTCCTTGCACTGGACTGTGAAACCCTCAGACAAGAAAATCTCATTATTATTAGTTTAAAAATCTCAGCACATATGCATTCATATATGTGGCACACTCATCAAATTGTCTACATAATCACACACATCTACAAGGATCTAAAGGTAATATTGATCCTCCAGTTTTCTCCAAGTGGATCACTTATAAAGCTCGAGCAAAGTCCTATCCATGGCATATCATGAGAGTTTGTATTGGAGAAATGGGGCATGGGGCAGGTAAAGTTTAAAAAGCAAGGTGATCTTATTAGTACAAGTCAGGGAAAAGGTGGACATTCCCAAAATTGCTTAATGAAAGGATAGATGTCAGCACACATAAAAGTTTCTGCAAGTTGCTAACTCTTCAAGGATGGCTCAGTGTCTTGATACCAAATGGATCCTAGAGAACTAAACCTAAGATACTTCTGAAGCTTTCTGATAACACATTCAAATCAAGCTTTGTAAGTATGAGGACTGGAGTTTGGATCCCCAGCATAGAGCTAGTGGGTGTGGCAGACCACACTGGGAGGTGGTGATAGGAGATCTCTAAAGCAAGCTGGTTATTGGAATCGGCAAGCTCTGGATTCAGTGAGAGGCCCTGACTCCATAACTGAAGTGAATAATAATTGAGGAAGACACGCAAAATCAACCTCTGGCATCCACATTCATGCGTACACACATGTACCTGTGGCCAAACACACACATTCCCACAAAGATATAAACAAACATACACAAGCAGACCACACTAAATTAATTCAATTAAATAAAAACTGTCAGTCACAACTATATTGGCTTAATACCGACTTCATAAATTTCCAGAGCTTCACCCATCAAACAAACTTGGAACTGATTTCTCAGAGGATGACTCATGTAAAAAATTAGCTTGTTCTCTATATGTTGATAATTCAAAAACAATGCTAATCACAAAAAATATTTAATTGGTTTATATATCTTGGTTATAGGCTAAACATGAATATCATGGCATTTAGTAACAAAGTATATATAATAATCACTATAAATATGCATTTATATAGAGAGATACATCACTTATACATTTATCATGCTGCTTTCCCTGGTAATACAACATTTAAGATATCCTATATGGGCAGCATAATATGTAAAAATATAAATAAAAATTATCTTTCAAAGAAATGCCTGAACACACACAAGAAATAATAGATAAATAAATAAATAATAAATAAATAAAAGAAACAAGCAAAAAGAGTTTAAATGGTAAATATTTGGGATGTAAAAATAATACAAAACAAAATCATCAAACACTTAGATCAGAATGCTAACAACTTAAAACTTCTGGAAACACACAAAACCAGTTAAATTTCAAAGATACACAAACATACCTTGAGTATGCACAAACGCCAAAACTCATTGTATGACTCTTTGCATGGTCAAAACTGCAAACAATCTAATGACACATGAACATTGTAGAAATATACATTGGACTATGGCTAGACAATTCAAATTTGAGAAACTACATACACCAGCATAAATCCACCTCACAAGCATAATGTTCGGCATGACATGCCTAGCATCTGTGACACTAGGAATTGTTCATACAAGCTGCACACTAATGCCTATAAAGCTAAAAACCAAGTAAAACAAAACTAGTGTTAGTAGTCAGGTCAGTGATTAATTCCTAGGGGAGGAAAACAGAGAACAAGACAGCACACAGAAGCTTAAAGAGTATAGGAAACACTGTTTCTTGACATCGAGAGAGTTGCAGACGTGTATTCATTTTGTAATACTTCTTATGATTCATGCTTTTCAGCTAAAGTCAGTATGTGTCAGGTATATATTTGTGTGTGTATGTGTGTGTGCGTCTGTGTGTGTGTGTGTGTGTGTGTGTGTGTGTGATAGCAAATGCACTGTACAGAGCATGGAGTGATATGTTAAGATGAAATCTTTCAGTGGCTATATTTTGATGTTGCATCTCCATAGTCTCATGGAGTACACAGTCACTGGCTCCAAAGCAGGCAACAAGATGATAAAAGAAGGAGAAAGGAGAATAAATAGGGGAAATAAAAGTAGTTCTAGACTAAAATGATTTAACGGATACAGGTTTCAAAAGGGAGATGAGACCCTAAAAAAAAAAAAAAAAGAGTACAAACTAGATTCTCCAAAAGAGAAGATAATCAGGGACAATGAACAGGGTGATAGTGAGATTGCTTGAAGGGGCAAAGGACAGACTAACATCTGTAGTTATTAAATGCACACCAGTACATGGCTACACTATGCTAATTCATAACACAGAGACAAGCTAAGTTAAAGTGGAAAAGAACTATTTACTAAGTACCTACTGTGTCTCAATCATTTATTCATTGACTCACAGAATTTCTTCACTTACCCCTCAACAAAAGCCAAGAAGTTATCTATTAACCCTACTTTACAAATGAGAAAACCTGACTGAGATTACAGCAACCTGCTGTTAGAAGACTGGACAGGTATATGAAAAACAGCCAATACAACAATCTTGTGAGTTTTCTTTACAGAATTCAGTCATCTACCTTCTGAATTCTTTCTTTTGAGACTGGATAAAAACAGTGTTTAAATGAGAAGTGTTAGGTGCTAACGAAACCTAAAGTAATTTCTCTAAGTTTGTATAAAAAAAAGAGACAAAGGATTTCATCTTGCAACTGAATACCATTGAGTGCTTGCTCACTTTGCATGAAACAAATAAGTTAATAGGTAAAATTCTATTAGTTTTAAACTTTCTACTTAGTTAATATTTTCTTCAGACTTTGGCTTCTATTTCCAACAAATGTTTTCTAACATGCACTAGTAACTGACAAAGAAAAAGATGAACATAAAACTTAACCGGGAAACTAGAAAAGATTATCTATTAAAACTGCCTCATTTGACATTTGTTTTTCAGATATAATACACAATACAGGCCCATTTTACCATGGAGAATGTGTTCTAAGTTTCAAAATACTATAATTTAGCACTCCATGAAGTTCCTTAAGGAGAAACAAGCAGAAAAACAAATAAACAGATAAACCTGAGACTCCAGTCAGCCAAACAATCATCTGAGCATCTCATCCACATGGACCAGATAAGAGAAAATAGCATGTGGGGCTGGGACAGAACCATTATTTTGCAGTGTACAAATAGGCAGAAACACATAAAATACATTAGATAGTGCTGACAAGTTGAAGAACAGCACTCTTCAAGAACATCTTCTGATGTCCAGAAATACTGCTTGAGAGAAGAAACTGCAAATGATTCAAGAGGTTGATAATAGTAATTTTTATAAAAACAGGGCGCATTAATTATCCAAGGATATCAGTAACTACTTATTATTCATTCCTGGGTTTTGAGTAAATATAACAAAGCTGACTAGATACTTGGAAGCTGAGGCTCATGATCACAGTCAATTTAACATCATACGTGTTCAAGCAACACACTTTTTTTTGAGATCAACTCTATGCCAGACATTGAGCAAGATGTAAAAAGAATGGACACAAAAATTCTTTGGCTGAGTTTATTGTCTAGAAAGAAAAATAAAACAGGAAGGGCTGTTTGACCAACATGTGACCTAACAAAATGTTCCTAGGAGAAAAGTAACTGACAACAGAGAAACAGCAGAAGGTGACCAGAGGAAAAGACTAAGGTATTCAGACTGAAGGAACAGCAGGTAGAAAAGCCCACCCACATCAAGAGAGTGTAGTATGACTTCTTAAGGAAACGAAGAGGGAGTCTGTAGTATTAAGAATTTCAGTGAGTTTTGTTTATTTCCATGAAGTTAAGGATGAAAACATAAATCTTGTAGAAAAAGCAAAATTTCCTGTAAATCATTATAAACTATTAATTGATTGTACATTTTTCTAAAGTGTTTTATGAATTTTCTGTACAGAGTATTTGCAACCACTTGTTTGCAAATAGAATTTCTACATAATTATAATAACAAATGTTTGAAATGGAAAAATCATAATTGATACATATGTATATATATATATATATATATATATATATATATATATATATATATTCATTTTAAACTGATATCCTCATCAAAATCCAATGGCCTGGTAATAAAATACAACATAACACATTTCATTCTCCAATAAAAATTTCTTTTTTTCAGATCACAAATGAAAACATATTAATAGTCCAAAGAACAAGAAACAAAACCAAACAAAAACACACAAAGAAATTAAAAGCTGTTGTTAATCAACTTAGAAATTGCAGCAACAAATATTATATATACGGTCTGAGACACACATGGGCAAAGACACTTCAAATTTACCAGCCACCTAATTCACCCGTATACTGTATATCAGTTAAATTCTAAAATTAAATTAAGCCCCTCAAGAAAGCTAGCTACCTTTGTCAGAGAAAGAATGCATAAGACTAATACCTTAGCTATAACTATGCACAAGACATGACTTAGGAGTATCGGGAACAGCACAAAGGACAAACACCACTGAAGGCAATCAGCAAATACTGAATATTCACCATGTTTCCAATGATTTCTCTTCTTCCATTGATAATAAATAACTTAACGTGGTAAACAGCACTAAAGACACATAACAGATAACAATCTTAAAGAAGAAATCAGCAGTTCACAGGCAGGGACAGAAAGGGCATTCAAATAGACAGAGGAAAAAAAAAACAAGGTGTCACTGCCCACTAAAGACACACACGGAGAACCATTAAAGAGTCTTGGTTTAAAGTACATGGCTGCCATGAATTTTGTCATCACAAAATTGTTCAAAGCAGAATCTTTCATGAGTGAGGCTGGATCCCCCCTCAAACATGAATGCACTTTAAGTTTGCCAATAGAAGTGAGTAAAAAAAGTAATCTAGAGCTGGTATGACATGCACACTGAGGAAGAGAAAGGTTAAAAAAAAAAAAAAAAACAAGAAGGAAGGTTGTATATGCCAAAAGGAATTCAACTCTGATCATACAAGAAAGAAGAATGAATAAACCTGAGAGGCGTCTTCCAGGCTCAGGGGAAAAGATCTCATTGTGGCATGCTTGTGGGATATTAATGATACTCCATCACTGAATCATTTGCAAGCTATTATAATCTTTAGTAATATTAAAACTATGAAGCCCAATATTTTACCTGTTTCATTGTGCATTTCTGCCTGGATAATGTTACTCTCTTGTCATTAGATTCTATTCTTAGGACCTACACAGGACTGGGATGAAGACTAGCTTAATAAATATTTGTCGACTGTACTTTTCAAAACTGCTGGAGTCAGTGAATAAGCTTAGTGAAACTTACTGAAATAACAATTTAATCTACTGTATAAGTTGCCTACTTGGCACTTCTGTTTGGCTATGACGATACACCCTCACCTACCTGAGCGGGATACCAACATCTTAAATCTGCAGCGTTTTGTAACATTTTCCAAAATAAACTGAGAGTATAAAAGTAAGTCTTCTGGGGATGGGGAGATGGCTCAGCAGCTAAGAGTGCTGTTTTTGCAGAAGACTTGGGTTCGAATCCCAGCACCTGCATGGTGACTAACAAGCATCCATAACTACAGTTCCACGGGACCTAACACCCTCTTCTGTCCTCCACGAGGACTGCATGACAAAGGTGCCCTTACACACATGCAGGCATAGTACTCATACACATAAAATAAAAATAAATAAATAAATAACAAGTAAATAAATTAATAAAAATTTTAATGTAAGTCTCCAACCTCTTTATAAAATATAGCAAGCAGGGAGCTTGTAGCTCATGTTTGGCTTGGGTTTTAATAGAGGTTCAGGTACAGGTAGAGTATTGCATCATTGAAAATAAAAAGGCAGGTTTTCCAAAATAACCCCAGCTCTTCTTAGTCCCCTGAGAACTTAGAACTTGAAGCCTCAGTGATTTTTCCATTATTAGTTTCTGATTAAAGAAAATCATCACTTAACATAATGACCAGAGGCATCCTATTTACTTCCAGTCAGACCTGTACAGATGGAGCTTGGTAGACTTCAAACTGAGGAACTAAATAAAAGTTCAACTAAAATTCCACTATACGCTCATACCTGCTATAACCCCTCCAGTCTCCCTCCTGTTGCTAGCCATTGATTAGAATTTGTTTTGCAAGCATGAGCAATCCAAAGTCAGGCTCCATTGAGGCAGAGGTTAGTGCACTGTTCCCATCTCAAAGCAATCCTTAGGTTTCTGTAGCAGAAAGCCTAAAGACATCACCTCAATGAGCAAAGCATGTGAGAATATCTAATGTCCTAAAAGCACTTATTCATAAGATAGTATCATTTTTAGGCAAAAAAAAAATTGATACTGTTCTCAAACTTAAGGTAACAGTTCTTCAAAAAAAAAAAAAAACGAAAATCTTAATATATATAAATGATTCTTCTCAAGGTTGAACAGGATAAAGAAAAAAATACACAAAATATCCACACACATAGGATGTATACAGATTCAAATAACACACATACAGTAAGCAAAATCAAGACAGGTTTTTATCAATTTTTCTCGATTTTATATTTATCTGTATATGTCTGTATGTGTTCATGAGCATGGGTGTTGGCATGTACTTGCCATGGAGCATGCAGAAGTCAGAGGACAACCTCTGTGTAGGTCCTCACCTTCTACCTAATTTGAGGCAAAGTCTCGTATTCAAGGCTTTATAAGCCAAGTTAGTTGGCCCTTGAGCTTCTGAAATTCTCTTATCTCCACTCCCATCTTGTCACAGCAGGACCAGGATTACAGATGTGCTCACTATCGCATCTAGCCTTCCGTGGGTTCTGGCAATTAAAACTCACATCCACATGCGTGCAAAGCTACAGCTTCAGCCACTAATCCACCCCTCCATCCTTTTCTCCTCCTTTGAAATGATCTGTAGCGTCTGAAATCCTTCACTAGTATGTATAATTTGCCTGCTCAACAAAGTTACTTTTAAAAGAGTAAAAAGCAGAAGAGATCATAAATTGACAATATGTCTGGGAATAGATGATAAAAGATAAGGTACTCTAATTTTGGATATACCTCCCCCTATGGAAAATAAGATTCCATGGGTGGCATATAGAATGGCTACTCTATCAGCTTCCGCTGGGCAAAAGAGGTATTTCTTGTGTTGCTAAAGTTGTTATCTTATTTAAAAAAGAAGGTGATCTAATCAAGCATCTTTTGACTACAGAGACAAAAGCAAACTTGAAATGATTCTTGTTTTTCCTGTTTTGAGAAAGTCATTAGTATTTGCTTTAAATCAATGCTTTACTCAACAATTTGTATACTAACAATACAATATAAATAAAACAGCTACAGTGGAATGATTGTCACCGACACCCCGCTTCAACTTCTTAAAGCAGCCAATACTCAGTGGTAACATATACTGTGCACAGAATGTGCACTACATGACCAAGTTAGCATGTGCTTCTTCACTATCAGAACATCTTAATTCCATACGGCTTAGGGAATCTCATAAGCAATATAAAGACTAGAAAATAATTTAATCTACTTCACTTCTTTTAAAGAAAAATTTCTTTATAAAAGAAATTTGGTAAATATTCCTCACGATGGACTGTTAATTTTATGTATCTTGTTCTGTCTGACTCGGGTCTCTCCTAAAACTTAAATATATACAAAATAAGAGACAAGTACATTACTAAATACTGAAATGATATTCTCTGAATTTGAAAATGATTGCATCTTTATGTGATGAGAAATAGGCTTTTTCTTTTCCCTGAAAACCACTGCGAAAGCTAGGATCCTCTCTCTAGTTCAGGTTGCCTCCCATTGTATGTGATAGGCATCGAGATAGGCATCAGGTCTACAATTCAAAATTTTAGATCTTCAGTATACGACATGATGTAATTTCAGCAGTCAGTCAGAAGCTGGGGTAAGAGGACTGCAGCTAATTCGAGGTCAGACAGAACTATAGATAAAGTTAGTTCCACCCTAACCAGGGATGCTCAGAAAGACAGTGTCCCCCAAAGCAAAAACAAAATAAAAACCTTCAGCAGGGTCTGTTCGCACAGTCCTATAATCCCAGGAAACTGAAGTAGGAGGAATGAAAGCTCAAGACCAGCCTGAGCTACAGTGTGCGTTAAAGCCAGTCTGGGCTACTTAGTAAGATCACTTGTCTCAAAAATAAAAGTACTGGGGAAAAAAGTGGACTGGGGATATTGCTCAGTGGTAGCACACTAACCTATATTCTGTAAGACTCTAGGTTCAATTGCTAGTGTTAAAAGACTACTACTACTACTAATAATAATAATAATAATAATACTAAATTAAATAATTCAGTTTGATTAGATTTCATGGGAGCAAAGAAACCAGAACAAAAATATCAACATGAACATGAAACACAGAGTCTCTGGGAAATGAGCTGCTATTATTTAACAAACCTCAATGTCTGTCTCCTCTTTCCATAGGACTGAAAACAAGACAAGTTTACCCTGTTGACACCTAATCCCCCAGCCGCTGATGTTGAAGAACCAGCATGTATTTCAACTGGGCAAAATTGCAATGAGAGAGAACTTGTGTGTCACTGAACATGGAATCCTGGACTCTGAGGTTTGGGAGGTGGCACTCATTTATACCCACTTTCTTAGGATATAAACCTAGGACACTGAAACTGACAAAGGGAGTCATTAATGTATCCAAGCATTTGACATCACGTAAGCATACTGGAACAATGGAACTGTTTAAGGAAACTCACTATGACTGCAGACTTGGGACAGTAGAGAACAGTCTGCATTCATTTGTAGTGAGTTTTTGTTTTGTAATATAACTTCAAATATTTTGAAAAAATATGGTGAAGTTCTTTCCTTCTGGAACCGGATTCCCTGACACTGTCGCATTAACTCACAGCCTGTTAAATACTGTGTGATCTTTCTATAACATTCTTTATTATAAGACTAGAATCAACATATGGGAATTGCTCTTTTCCTGTTAAACTGAAGTCATTAGTAACGACTCATCTGTGACATGTACTCTTTCTTGTAACCAGGAATTTTAGCTTCAAAAAATGTAGAAACTGCCACATTGTTTCTTGGCATCGCTGTCATATGTGACATCACTTAAATTTTGGAGAATTAAATCTTAGCAAATACTCTACTGGATACCAGGTTAAAGTTGCCCACAGGGGCAGAAAGGTCTCTGTGGGAGCCAGCCACAGACCTTCCTGCCATCTATAGGGTCACATGCCTTTCATTAGCGGCTCTTGGAATTACAATGAGCTCAACAAATGCATTTCAAAATGGGTTATCAAATTACCAGCATATAGAAATGGATTCCATTTACTGAAGATAAGCATTGGAAAACAACTGTGAAGCAGAGATGAAAAGCCCACTGGTGGCTTCCCTCATTCCCAAGGCTAAGGAATATGTGTGTTTGGTTTTGACACAGGTAGACTCATTAACCAGCACAAATACCATATAATAAATATGAAATATACATATGGATATTCTGATTCGTTTATTTCTGAGAAAAAGACAAATGGGGGACAGTATCTAGATATCAAAGAGTCTCTCAGAAAATAAATATATTGAGACCCTGTGAGAGTCTCAATTTGGAAATTCTTGAGTTTCTGGAATTTCACAGAAATTCTTCTATTTAAACTTACATCACCAAAATAGTAGTTCTAGAAATACCATGAATACATTCTGTTAGCCCTTAAATAAGGGACTTGTACATTTCTTAATCCAGAAACAGATTAATAGCAGCACCTGCCAATAAAAATTTGGAATTAATGTTTTTGTTTAGGAACATCTTTCCTACCAAATAATAAACAATCCAATGGTTTGCTATAACTTCCTCTAGAAAAGCTTAAGAAGTACCAGTGACATTTTTGTATCCCTGTTAGGAAATGCCTGTGCATCTAATCTGTTTTTCAATAGTTTTACTAGCTATAGTAAATAGTAAATAGCCAGAGCTATTTCTAAGCAGATGATAGGTCAGAGTCGCCCCATAGAGCAGAACCCAGAGTGGTGTAGAAAGTCATGTCACTTATATTTATTATTTTCCTAAGAAACCCTGGAGACCTCAGTAGTAACAAGTCATTTTTTTCTTTAGAAAATGTTTATTTTCATACAGAATTTTCTCCACATAGGAAAAAGGAGATAATTCTGAAATTATCTGTGAGATACCAGCCTTCAAAAAAGCGCTAGCTGTTTTCTGACAAAGTTACCACAGCCTATTGACAAATATGACTGTGATTA
This sequence comes from Eospalax fontanierii, assembly GCA_035773235.1. Classification (NCBI taxonomy): domain Eukaryota; kingdom Metazoa; phylum Chordata; class Mammalia; order Rodentia; family Spalacidae; genus Eospalax; species Eospalax fontanierii. The sequence goes on from CM069532.1 coordinate 57,619,296, forward strand.
ATCCTGAAGGGGAACTGTGTAAAACTCACTGTGGAGAAGAGGAAGAAGTGCCATGCAATCAGCAAAAAAGTAAGCCGTACAGGAAAACCCTGGCTACCCAAAAATCATGTGATCCCTTTAGATCATTTCATAGCCAAAGAAGTACTAATCCATCCACACAAAAAACAAGAATGAGTTCAGAGATCATCCCAAAACATAAAGCACCACCAAATAAATTCTTTCAAGAATCTAGGCAGTTCAGGGTGACGGTGAATAGAAGTTGAGGACACAGTTAAGGAGTGACTTTAACAACATAAAGCAATGAACAGATCTAAGGCTTACATGCTACTCCAGGAGAATGATGCCATGTTCGGCCCTGGGAATAGTCCAATGCTACTGCTTTTTACAAATCTCTCTTTGCTCTGCTCTGTATATACCCTAAATGTACATTTTAAATAAGAACTTAGAAGCACCATTTTGAACACTCTAATAAGCACTCCCATAGTTAATGACATACAGAAATTAAAAAGATTAGAAGCAAACCAATCATTATAATTATTACTATAATAAATATTCACACAGACCTTTGGCATTCGGCAGACCTATTTAGATACGTTATCTCGATTGATTCTTCCCCTAAAACCTACGTATTACTACTCACCTCACAGATGGGAAAACTAAATTTTAGAAGTCAGAGATTTACCCTAAATCTGATTTTAGTCCAAGAGAGCCACCCCACAGAAACAAACACACAGCCACAACTTATTGGAATTCTAAACGTAGCTGGACATCAGCCTATTCTGGGCAACTGTATACCCCAATAGGCATGAGGGTGGCTGAATCTTCTACAGTTTAGTTTTCACTGTGCATATTTAGAGAACAAATAGACTTGGAAAGAGGCCCAGTGCTCAAATTATTGAAAAATACAAAACAAAACAAAACCAAAAAGGTTAAAAATATTGTGATGCACACTAATGACCCCCAAAATAGTGATATGTTCCAAACACTATCAATGATTCCTCAAAGGGCAGAAAAATGGATGGCAGACTCGGGTCTTTCTTATTTCTACAGCAGAACCTGGGCTTCTGGTACTGACTGCAATCCCACTGTTGAACTGGGAGATTATTTAGTTAGGAAGCACAAGTACAAGACAGTACTTCTTAGTAACTGATGTGATTACTGTTTTATTATAAGGTTATTACTTTCCTTTAAACGAATTATTTCAAAAAGATTCACTGTATTGTCATCATATATATCCAAGGGACAACTGTTTATTTTGTTTTTTTAAATCTCCTTTTGATACCATGCCACATGAAATGAATTCATTTGCCAAGCCTGGTGGCACACCCTTATAATCCTAGCACTCTGGAGACTGAGGCAGAAAATGATGAGTTGCAGGCCAAGGTAAGCTAAACAAGGAATTGAAAGCCAATGTGTATTGTATAGACGGACCTGATAACCACCCAAGAAATCACTGAACTGAAATCAAGGTAAAAACTCTTACTATTGAAAGCAACACTACAAATGAACCTGTTGTATATTAAAATTGAGCATCCAGATTCCCTTCCTTTATTTATTATTTTTAATTTTAAAATTAACAGAGGCCTCAATATACAAACTCTGGTCACTAGAAATTGAACTGGCCACCCTGCATTCAGAAACATAGCAATTATTTCCTGTAGTTAATGTTAGGTACAGAAGGATCTTCAAGGTCAAAGAAAGCAGTTGGATACAAATTACATGAATCAATAACCTTCAATCACTGCTAAATACCTGTTTGAAGTAGGAACTTCAGGGCAGTTCCACTACAAATAACTCCTGTTGCATGATATGCTCTTAATAATATGGACTTCTAGAAGAGAAAATTAAAACGAAGGGTGTGTGAAACATGCCCTTAGCAAGATTCGCTTTAAAATATAACAACATAGAAAGATCTGAACTGGGATCCGGCAACTCTTAAAATTCAGGCTTTAAAGACTACCAAGGCCCAGAGCACCGAACGTATGTAGAAGACGCAGTCGCTGCAGAACTGTCATGAGTTTAGAAAGCTGTATATTATCACACACATGGAGATTCAGAGCCTATGAGTGTATGTCTCCAAGCTTCCATCAACTCCAGAGTGTTTGTGTCCTTAAAGAAAGTTCCAAATGAAAAACCAGAGAAAGCAGGCCACTCATTATAGGCTAATCATATTTTTTAATTAATTAAAAAAAAAAACTAGGACTTTAGTTCTCTGCAGTGGCAACTGCGTCCCGCTTGCACAGCGTTCACAGGTGAATAATAAGATTTGAAGATGAGTCACTGTGGCTAAACCATCTTGGGGACTGGCAGGAGGAAATCGGAGCGTCCCACCATCCAGGAGGGGCGGCTGCCGGAGAGGAAGCGAGAGAGGAGACGGGAGGAAAGGGGGTCACGGGAGAGGAAGCCCGGCTGGGCAGCGCGGAGCGGCGGGGCGAGGCGGCGTGGGGCGGGCCTCCGGCCGCGGCTGCTCGCGGCCCGGGGAGGGAGGAGGCGGCGGCCCGACGCGCGGAGCGGAGCGGAGCGGCGGCCGGGGCGAGCGGGCGGCCGGGCGGGCGCCGCACTGGCTTCCGCAGCGCAGCCTGCGCTCCACGCCCCCCGCCCAGCACGCGTGCGGCGCCGCCGGGCTCCGAGGGCCGAGCCGGGCGAGGAGAGCCGCCGCAGCCTCAGCCCCTCCAGGCCGCCCTGCAGCTTCTCCCGCGTAGCAGAGAAAATGGACCCTATGGCTCCCAGATCGGCGGCTCCCATTTTTTTACTTCTTAAAAAGAGGGGTTAAAGGTCCATTTTCACTCTTAGTCTCTAATTCTGATTCTAGTGTACACGGAGACACACCAGGTCTTCATACCTCTTCCGAAAAATACAAAAAATAAATAAAAAATTAACACAGAGCTATAAAGCTAATAACAGATTTAAAGAAATGCCTAGTTAAAAACCAAACCAGGCTTGGTTTTGATGTCTGTAACACCCACAAGCCACATCACAATTCAAGGTTGTCAAGACCCCATTTGGAACAGTAGTGCCCCGGGAGTACAAATACATTAGGAAACACAAAGCCATGAAGATTAACAGGACCATACCACCTCCCCATGTCATTCAACAACTTCCTCTTACCAGGGTTTGCTGAGCACAGCCTTTTTACTGTAATGGAGCCAGGAGTAGCAGTTACTTATGCGCGCGCTCTCTCTCTCTCTCTCTCTCTCTCTCTCTCTCTCTCTCTCCTCTCTCTCTCTCCTCTCTCTCTTTCCTCCCCCCCCTTTGTGTGTGTCTGTGTGTCTGTTTTACTAGATATTGCAGCTATCTCTACAGAAAGAACATAAGTGATGTTTTCAGATTATTACTTTAAACATTTAAAAATGTCTTAGACATAAAGGTGACAGTTTATCTCCAAGTCCCTAACAATGAATTGTGTGAATTATGAACTACACAGAAATCAGACTGGAATTGTGTTAATATGATAAAGATGCTTTTTTTTAATCCTGTTGGATTAAGACGAGCGTGGTGGTGCGCACCTGTAACTTCAGAATACCGAAGGCTGAGGCAGGAGGATGGAGGATCCCAAGCTTTAGATATATGGGAGACCTTGCCATAAATAAATAAATAAATAAATAAATAAATAAATAAATAAATAAAATGAGCCATTATTACTATAATAGAAGATACCTCGACTAGAACCCTTCTCATTCACCAGCAGAAAACCAATGCAAGACAGCTTACAGATATTCAAAGCCAGGCTACATGCGCTGCAATCCTGATCGCTGTTTGCTACCTTTTGTAAGCTGGAAAATTAATCAAAGTTTCCTGAGCAGTCTCACCTAAGTCAAGATGACGGTACTGTCTACCTCGGGTGGAGATCCATCTACTCAGCAGATGGGCCAGTACCCTCAGCAGAATGCTCTATAAAGGTGTACCATGATCCTCTCTGTAAGGCAGCTACTGATGAGACACAATCCTCCTGCTCAGCAGCCTTTATTCCCTGAAAACCTAGCTCACCTAGGACTTGTGGCCGCTCTCCCTGCATGCAGTCACAGCTAGCTGTGTATCTAAAAAGCCAGTTGTCATGCCTAGTAGCTCATTTCTATGCAAACTGTGTCCAGCCTTTGAGCAAAGTTTGCATGCCCTCTGCTCCCTGATTTTCACAAGTAAAAACTAAGCCCAACATATTTAATAATGTCCTCCTTCCCATCATTAAAAGGAACCACACAGCTTTTGCAGACAGGAAGCTAGCCCAGCACACATGCTGTCCAGCTGGCAAATAGAGGCATCTCGAGCAGCATCCACTCCTACATAGACTCTGATAAGGAACACTTTAATAGAGCCAAAACATACATTTCCTTCCTCTAGCTCTGCATTAGCTCTGCATTAGCAGACATGAGAGCTGGACAGTCATGTCAGGGATTATGAAATGACAATGAGTTTTTTAAGCCACCAAGACTACCAGAACAGCAGGGCTAAATTTCACCTACTCTCTTTCAAGCAAGAGCATGAATCCCTTCATTTGTGGAAAAGTACAGAGGATTTAAAAACTTCTACTTATTAACCAGAATGTACTGTTCAGAAAGACTCTTCTGTTACTCAAAGAGTGTACGATATGTAAGTAGACATTACTTGTAGAAATCCACAAATCTCCTTCAAAGGATTTGTAAAGATGCTGATAGATATAAGGTGACATCAGAAAAGTATGTTTGAAAAAAAATGCAATTAGCTAAGGTTTCTTGTAAGATTTGGAATGTCTTGTTTGTAAGGAAGAAATAGATAGACACAAATTCCACCAGTCAGTTATAGAAGCCAAAATACAAAATTCACTGAGTATATCTTCTTGATTTATCCTGTACAGGCTCTGTCCATAGAGGTTTGAGAATATATAATAATAATATCACATAATAATTTTCCAGAGCAGTTAAATTAATATCTAAGCACTGAGAAGAGCCATATGTTTAATTAGAGGAACTTTACAAATTTCAAATAAAAGAAATATTTTAGTTCAAAAAAGTAAAACTACAAAGAAAAAGCTAAGGATATGGATCTTTAAAAAAATAATTCAACACAATTTCTTGGCTTTTAAGATAAAATTAAAACTAATTAGTAAAACTCAAAGATTCAAGTCTCAGGCACTTTTATTCCAGCATTAAAAACACTTTATCAGACAGAATTCAGTTATCACGTTATTGGTCATCTCCCTGGAAAACATGGAGATTTGAAAAAGCAAAGGGAAGTCTAACATCCTCTCAGCACCTAAACCTGGACATTGCAAAGCAGCATTAGCCAGCTCCTAATGAACCTTACTCATCAATATCTTTGTTGGATATTCTGAAAGTATACACCGGTCATCCTTGCCCCCTTAGCACCCAAGCGCTGAATGTGCTTACAGGACAATTTCACCTTCAAGCCAGAGCAAACATCGCCATCCTCAAGCAACTGTACACAACATTTAGGCTGCAAACACGTTCAACATGCAGTTCAAATTCACTTGTCTGACTCAGGACCTTGGAAATGAGCATCATTGTCTTTCATATTAAGGACACAGCTATGTCCTCTGAGTATATCGATCATCATGTCTCATCACCAGGTCTCAAATACAGTACCAGAAAAGCACAACAAAGCAGCATGTGATTCTTCTTTTCAGTAGACTCCCTATGCCTCAGTTTCACCAAGACAGTCACTCCTGGTTAGGTAACATTAATCATTAAAGGAAGGATTTGAAAGGATACTGCAAAATACAGCATGCTAAGTTGTAACCAGTGCTATTATGCTTTAGGAACAAAACATTAGGGTAACCTTCAAGCAGTCTATTAATTATGTAGCACCATATAATCCTTTCCTCTCTGAAACCTGACAGTCCAATTTCACAACTTTCCCAACCTCAGAAAGCCCTACCCTTTGTTGGCTAAAAAACAAAACAAAACATCTTCCTCCTGTGCCCATTTAATGCAGCACTATTAAGAACTTCTGAGATGATTTGGGTGTAGTCCTGCTTTCCTCAGGCTCATAGTGATAAGAGGATTCTGGTCTGGACTACACTAAAGCCAGACATGGAGCACAGAGCCAGGCTGTTTCAATGGGAACGAGTAGAAGACTTCAAGAGGCAGGACAAGGGAATGAATGGGGAGGATCCCTGAAGTTAAGGCTCTACAAAGGGTAGTGCATAGAGATGGAAGAGGATGAAGAAACGTGTGGTTGGGAATATTCTGCCACTAGTTAGCACTATGTTGAAGACAAAGTACATGGTGAACTTCAGATAGAACTGATAAATTGATAGCCAAATGAAGAGTCCTGAATGTCAAGTCAATGAAGAGAAATAAGTTTATAACAAATCCTTATAGAGGGGGAAGGTCAATAGTACTGGAACTCCAAGCCAGGTTAGGTTTAAAGGTGAAGCCTCTGTAATTATGTCATTCAGATGAAAAGCTGAAAGCATAAAATCCTAAAAGAAAAGAACAGACATTAAGATGAAAAGTAAGGGCAAACTAGAAGGATGACCCAACACCAATGGCCTGGAAGGCAAAGCAGGAGCGACAGCAGAGAGAATGGTTGGCAGAGTTGGCTCATCTGAGCACTGCAGTCAGATGCAAAGACCATTGGGACTTGGCTCCCACAAGGCTGCTGGTGACTTCAAAACAGTACTGTCAAGAAACAGTGAGGTCTGGCAGACTTCACGCTGTTGATTCACAAAAAAAATGAGAATCAAATTCAGGCATTCAATATTTTCTCTACTACTTAATTATGTAGTTCGTTAGGTTTATCTTTCATCTGCAAAAAAGAGGGGGGGGGGAAGAGAATAGATTCCACCGTGAACTTAGAGACACTGGAATTTATAAATCTCAAAAGGTAACATTTTGACTTTCATAGAAGATATTAAATTCATTTAGAAATAAGTAAAAGGTAGCCTTTCATTTTACCTAGTATTTTTCTAAACTATCTAAGGAGCTATATTTCATATGTAGTGAGGGATGCTAAAATCTACCCTGTGCTAAAATCCTAACTTATGCCCCAACTTCATTAGTCATAGATTACCTACAAAGCTGCGTTTAAACTTTCCTACATTCCAAGAATGCTCCATAAGCAGCTACAACTGGATTATAACCCTTTTAACTACCTTCTATAAAACATCTAAGATAGCTTTGTTCACAAATATGTGTCATGAGAACAGATATAAAATAGTTTAAAGAATATCTGAAAAGAAATTTACCATAAGTAAGTGAATGCGTTTAGCATGACTGTGATTTGAGAGAAGTCAAAGAAATTTCAGCATATACTGATTTATAAGGAAAGCAAATACCTTAATAGGAGAAAAAAAAAGAAACAATAACTCAATTAAACTTTACCTGAATAGGTAAAGAACTGTTTTTAAAAGATAGCAACAGCAACAACCGCAATGCAAAGATTCTCTGATAAACAAAAGTCCAGAATAGGAGCCAGGTGTCCCCATTTTCATCTGTGATCCCAAGACTCAGAAAGCTGGAAGCTTCTCAAGTTAAAAAAGAAAAATATGTATTTGATATATAGAGGAGGAATCAAAGGGAAAATACATTTAAAATAACATTAAGAAAATTGTCAAGAACATGGGTGAGACACACATTTACCTTGTTTGCTATGGGCACATGTTGATGCTAATTGATAGGAACAGTTGAAGTAAAGGATAAACTCACCTGTATAAAGGTAAGAGAGGTAGAAGTGAGAAAAGCTCAACAGCTGTAATACAGGGAGTGTTTTAACCCTTTAGACGGTATGTTCTCCACAGGAGGAAAGATGTTCTTTGGGATGACTAAAACCAAGTCACTCCGACTCCTCCATTCAATTTAGAAGAACTACTTTCAAACCATTCCACAACATCCTGACTTAACTGACAATTTCTAACCAAAAAGATGATTATTTTCTTTAAGCAAACTGTTTCACTTTAATAGAATATCTATTTACAACGTTTTTATAAGAGCTTTCACCGAAAGGAAACACCAAAGAGAAAAAACAAGAGGAAAAAGAATAATAAAATAATAACCACCTGTCATTTGGCTAAAATACAAAATGAAGAAAAGCCTTGCAAATGAAAACAGAGCATCTTCTCCACACTGCAAGCAAAAAGAAAGAGGTTCAGATGCAGATTCTAGACCAGACCAGCCCATTCCAGGACATGTCAGCACCGCCTGCTTTATGCAAAGGCACTTCTGGAGCTGTATTCAGTGGAACCAGAGATGTCAAGTTCAATGTCTTGTTGCAAGACTTTGACCACCATTCTTTAAAACCCAAGGTATGCTCACTGCAGCGGCAGGCTGTGCATTTTTCACTTACGAGGAACAAGGGTTGTATTGCTCTTTAGATGCTACAGGTTTGCTATCAGGATTAGACCCTAAGCAGAAATAAGGAGCTTTTATTTTATTATCTCAGAAGTCTGTAAGAAAGTCTAACTTTCCAGCATACCAAAGTAAATGATGAAAATTAACTTGATTAGAATGAAGGAAAAAAGCATTAATTATGTCCATGTTGTAAGTGTGAATCATGGCTAAAAATATAAAGTGGGGAAGCTATAAAGTAAAGCTAAAGGTATTAAATTTATAATTTAAAGTATTTCATTTTTAATATACTTGAAGCTGAATTGTATCTATCATTCAAAAAATAGGGCTAAGATAAAAATAAACATTTATAACAAATTAAGTTCTTTCTTGCTCTTTTTTGATTTTTTTTTATAAATGCTGAAGAATTAGATAAAATTCTACAAATGACTTTGCTACCACAGCTAAATAACCACTTACATTTTCTAGGCCCAATCTTACAGATGTCCTGGGTTATAATATAGAGTTTTTAAAAATTGTAATTCAAATAGAGCACTATTTTCATTGTTCTCTATATTGGAAAATGTTGGAGGTATTTTAAACTAAAGGGAGTCAGTAACACAAACTAGTTTCTTATTAATGACCACCCTGTAACTAATTTTTCAGTGTCAACTAGATTTCATATCATCATATCTAAGCAGGCCTTTATCATTAAGGTATCTGAAAGACACATTATAAGTAAATTATATGCTTAAATTTTAACCTTCTGTGATAATTTCTACCTTAAACCTCTGATTCTTATATCTAAACAAGGTACTGAGATAAAGGAATGTATCAATTGATTAATTATATAATCATCAAATTCTCACTACATACTGATAAATGACTCTTAAATTCTGTATTATGCGTGTATGCAGAAGGAAAAATAAAGAGTAATGAGTCTCAAATACTAAGAAGATTTTCTCGCATACATGGAAATTTTCTAGTGCTTTACTTGTACTTAGGTTTGTGAGCAGATATTAGTTCAGTTCTTTAGCCAAGCAGGAAAAAGCCACTTAACTTATCTTTGGTTTTCCCCTTTGTAAAACAGGATGATTACACTAGAATGGATAGTAGCTCAAGTTATTCTTATCACATAACACAAAATGTAGTCCTTTTGGTCTTACTGAATATATGAATTACAGATCTAAAAGATCAAGACAAGCACAAACAGCAGATTCCTGACTGATGGAAGAAAGTCCAGCCATAGGAAAAGAACATTTCATTGTCAAGGTATATATCTACATATGAACAGTGCTTTAAAAATCATAAATCTAGATTCCTGTTTTGTCCATTTTTCTGATAATCAGAATACCATACATTCGTGAATGTAGATTGTGCCCATCAGCAAAGGGAAAGAGGTTTTAGAGCAAAATCACAGGACTAACAGAATTCTCTCAAAGACTGGAGATTTTCATGTCTGCAACCTCAGGTGATTAAATTTATTTGCGTACTTCTTTTTGTATAGTGTTTTCTTAAAGTAAATTCATTGAAACTGTACATTGTCTTTGCCTCTGAAAATTAGTACATATCTTTCACTGATCACCTTTTGTCAAAATAAAGTCAACCCACTCTATCTACAATGATGTTTACAGGAAAGAATCCTCAATTCCTTCTCAACTAGAGAAACATGAAAGGAGCCGTTAAATGTCTCATTATCTGTAACCAGTGGCTACAAATTAAATCTAAAAACACTGTCTTGGTTTTCCTATTATAACCGAAATGGGTAAGTTTCTAAAATCATAGTTTTGAAATAACACATTTAAAATGTGATTGGAAATCATCACAGTATCCTAATTCCACAACACTGTTGAGGTTCTACTACACCAAAATTTTGGCAGGATGCTTTCCTGACATCACAGTAGACAAAGGAGGAGGTGGCTGGTTGAAGCATTCACATTTCCACCAGTGGAGAATCCAAGGTGCTAAATACACATCACTGGGAATGGAAACAATGTGGTCTCTGGGGGGTAATTCCTCTTCTCAGGGAAGAGTGAAGGAAGGTGTTGGGATACTGAGTTTTCTGTGTGGTATCTACTTCTTCAGGACCTAGTGCCACTATTCCAAATGAAAACTGTTTTTGATATTCTTTCTGATATATTAGCAGAGCTGTTATTTGACCATAGTCTTAGTTATTACGTACATAGCTATGAGTTAAAGAAAATAGATCATCTTCAGCACAACAGTCAGAAAAAAAAAATGCAAGTGAAAAACGAGAAACTTTTCTTTAAAGTACAACATCTTCTCACTACAGTATGTCACAAGAAAGGGAGTCTCCTCTATGCAGATTTCATTCTAACCTAATGGACAGACTGTATTCTATATTTTTCTGTTTAATTTTGGAGAATGTCATAGAACGTCTTAGGCAGAATTAGAAGTTGGTTGAAGTTATTTTTCTTTTTTCTTCAATCCATAAAATGTAAATGAAAAACAATCAAATATCATGCTGTTTTACACCATTCATAATTTTCAGTTAACTTCGGTGATTAAGAATATGCTTTTCCCAAGCCTCTCTTTTCTGAAGTAAAAATAAAAGTGTGAAAATAACACATGAAAGGATTTCTGCCTAAAGTGACTCCTTAGAAATGACCAAAATAAATGTGGGCTGTGGTACAAGAACTGAAATCATTGATGTTTGAATTTCTGATGTATCAGAGTTTTGAAAAGATAACACAACAGAAAAAGAAGAACATTAAAATGCGTATGAAATTCATGTGTATTTTACAGCAAACAGCAAGGGAACAGCAAAAGAAAACTCTGAAAAGATGAAATATTCCTGCTCTTAAAAAGCTTAAAGAAAAAAACGATGCATTTTAAAATCAATGAACTTCAAGTAAGAGAATTTAAGAAAACATTTATCTAAAATCAATCCAGAATGTAGAATATCAATTTGGAAATAATAAAAGCACATTTCATTTAAAAAAATCAGAAACTTTGTAAAGGCAAAAAAATCAAGTTAACATCCCTGTGATTAACTGGGATTGCTTAGCCAAAAACAACTTTCGGCACTTAAAACATAAAACTGTCAGTTTCCTCTGCTTGGAGACAAAACACACAAAAAGCAAACATTCACTGCTGTATTTTCCTAGACATGAAAGACAGAACTTACTTTTGTAAAACGGTGATCATTCTGAATGTTTCTACCATTATAACTGTCAGGTCCCAGATTCTAAAAGTCACTGGTAAATTTCAAAGCCTAGAACTCACCATGGTTACATAGGTACTCTCCTAGTTTATATGACTCCTTAAATCTTGATAAAAATAGAATCATTTCTTATGCTATAGTAATTCCTTGGGCAAATATAGCAAACAGCAAGCGCATGATATTATTGAATACAGCCACAATAAACATGTATAATGCTAGTAAAGACCTAAAGTACTGATAATGTGACTCTTGGCACTATCTATCTTGGGAATCTAAAACACACTGATGGTAAGAATTTTTAAAGTTCTCTACTTTCCTACATCAAGACAGCACACATTTCAAAAATCATCCCTGATCAAATGATCCAATTCACATTTATAAACTTGGAATGCTGAGTTGGGTAGAAGCACTAACTAAAATTGCCTTTATCTTTTTGCCAGAAATATGTCACAGTTGGTGCTCATAATTATTTCCAAATTGTACCACAACTTTATTTAATTCTACTCAATGTATTTCCTCACAGAAATTAAGTGGCAATGGCCTGCCCAAGTACAAACAATGAAATCAGATTATTGATTTATTGTATGTAAATCAAATTAGTTTTAGTGTATGTAGGCTTCATCTACTTTTTATGCCACTGACGCCCAGATATAAATATTACTAAGAAATGGAGATAAAATCCCAAATCTAGTATATTGTTCTACTGTAAGACCAAATTCTTAATCTTCCAAAACCTGAAAAATTTGATCTTAAAAAAGGAGAAAAGAGAAAGAAAAACATTTGATAAGCAAGGCAGAATTATCTAGAGAATGCATGCTTGGTCTCAGCACAATTTTCCTTAGCATCCTAAAATCAGCGTGTCATGAGGCCAGTGATCTCTGCTTATGCTTCTGAAACACATCCAGAGGATTTTTAAAAAGGAAGGATTCTGGTTGTACTTCTAAATGCTAAATTAACTTAAAGGACCTTCAGTCCTGAAGGAGATCTGAACAGTAGCACGCAAGAAGCTCCAGAGTACTCACTGTCACGCAAAGCCAGACTCTTTAAGTGTGGCCCTGGTGGGGCCTATCAAAAATTCCCAAGGACCACAGGCAAAGAGGTCAAAGTTTTCTGTGTCAAATAACATATAAATAAATAAAGCCACATGCTGCAATGGTGCCTGGCGCTATCATGGATCGTATAGAGCTCTAGTCCCCTTCTGTTCACACAGATTTCTTTTTCTTAAATGGAACTAAAAACCTGTAACAGAAAAAGGAGGAAAACTTGCTTACACTAATATCTACCCCTGATTCTCCATTTCTAATCATTTTTCATCTCAATCTCATGCTTTAAATGTTATTATTGGCAATGATATATCAGATTTTTCAGAGAGTGAGATATATATATATATATAGATAGATAGATAGATAGATAGATAGATAGATAGATATAATTAAATGTTAAATATTAGATACTGAATTATTTTCAGAGCGAAAGTGCAGGGTATATACACATAAACAAATGCGTGTAACACTAAAGGGTTAAGACTCCGGCAAAGTCAGCGTAGTAGATCAGCTACATAGGTTTATTTATAAAACATACACATGTGATTTTTTTTTTACTCCTAGTCCCCAATTTTCTGAGTGACAGCTTCCTATTTTATAGCATATCAGAGTATAAAGAAAAATCAAAACGTGTTACAAATAATTAGAGCTTTCTTTCAACAACATAAATTGTCTTCAGAAACAGGACATTCTAAAACAGACTAAAGAATAATAGGATAGAAATTAAAATAAACAGTTTGTTATAACTGAGGTTTAGATGGCAAAGCGTTTCTTACAGTAATTTCCCACATCTTACAGTCAGAGAAGGTAATTTTAGTAAAAAAGAGAAACATTCCTTAACCATTTTCTTTGACAGTACATAATGTGTAGTAGCAGTGATTACCTGAATGTGTAAATATTTATAATGTCAGTTTATATACATTATATTCTAGAACCTTCCTACCTTTGCATAATTAAAAAGCAAGTTTTATAATAATCCTTAAAGACTGTATGTATCCACTGGCAAACAAATGTTTGTGCTTTTTAATTTAAAATCTTTTTAACAACTGAAACTTCATCATCCACCTAAAGAAGAAAAATGTCATGCAAAGGCCTCAAAGGTGCATCAGAAATAATTGAGAATTACTAACCATTCAGCAGCAAGAACACATATTTTAAAATTTAGTAATATATATACACACACATATATACGTGTGACCTATCTTAACTCCATGAACAAAATAATATCACTTACAAGTAAAGTGAGCTATATTTTCTTTCAGCAGTCTTTAATGACCTCAAAAGTAAAGCAAAAAGAAATGTCAACTTCTTTTAGAAGCTTTTACTTGTTCAAAATGACCTATTGAGAAACAAATGGGCTAATCTTACAGGGCTAAGATGATGCGTAAATAATGACATCATAGAATGGACTAAGGTAGAATTTGTTTTTCCGTTGCTTTAGTCAATTTCAATGTAACCAAAACTATAACTAAGTCAACTCTCAAATATACAGTAAGCAACTAAAATGACATGACCATGATTAATGACATTTCAAAAATTATTTATTATGTTAAAAATCCATGTAGTGATCCCTAACACACATATATGAGCACATATGTATGTGGACCTAGCTATACTGAAGTTCACAATGCAGATGCTACACTAGTGCACAGACCAAAGAGAAAAACAGCTAGACCTAGACCAGTGATGGAGGATAGTTCTTCACATTAACTGCATCATGTAACAGAAACACTAGATTTCTCAAACTAGCTGTCGAACTTATTTACATGAGCTATAGCTGTATCTCCAGTTCCTATACAAACACATTATTGATACAATAATTCACATGGATTCATAGAAAGCAGTACTTCAGAATCTAATCATGAAGACCATGTTCTATTAGGAACCTTCATTGATTTGTAAGTTTCATAGAATCTGTCCAAATTCTACAAGTAAAATCAGTGTTGAATAAAATCATTTTTATCCTTCTTTTTCTACCTCTAAGATAAGCTTAATGTTTTAAAAAAAGTTATCTAGCGTCCTTCACTGAGCTCATTTTTGATTATTACAATACTCAGTTTAATAAAATAGTAGCATTGATATTTTTATGTTTGGGACATATGCATTTGGTAACATAAACATGTTGTATGAGTAATATCCTTAAACACTAAGTAATTAATAGATAAAGCACATATTAACACCAATAAGAGAATTATTCTTTCAGACTAAAGAAAAAGAAATTAAAAATGAACTATGAACATTTACATATTTCTTTCTAACACTATCTGCTATAGAAGGCTTAAAGGGCAGACAATGAATCATCTGTTTATTCAAGTGTTGAATAAATTGACTATATGCTAACTTCTGAACTTACTTAAAAGAGTTTGGAACATTTTCCAGAGCCTATTTTGACTGTGTCTATTACCTAGTTACCAACGTTGTTGTATTATGTTGCTTGATGAAATAGGACATCCAGCAACCCTCAAAACCAGTATTACAAGCCTAGCAAATAGCATCACATTTTGGGTGACGCACAGAATCCATCACCCTAGGGAAAAATGCATGGGATCAGAGTACAGAGTCTTTACATGTTCCATATTATTTCTGCATAACGTTTTGAGCTGATAGAATTGTAAACTATAAAGTGCCAGTCCATAAAATGATATATTCAGAAAAGGCACTGTCACTCGACTGAAGATCTCCACAGAAACAAGACTTTTTCAAACATGATCTCAGAAACACTAATGAAATGCATTATAAGGGGCATTTTGATTTATAGGGTTGAGTCTTTTCCCTCTTAGATTCTGAGTAGATCTAAGTATTCTGAAAAAGATTGATTCATTATGTTTAACCGCCACACTCACTTCAAACTTCTAGATTTTATAAAGTAAGTCATGTGGCTCTTTAAAAGATTCGTTTTTAAGGCACAGAAATACAGGGTTTAGGATATTAAATACCACCATTAAGGTGAATCTGAAGAATACATACATAAAATATACCTCCAAGAGCATGCACACATTGCCGCAATAATTCAAACACAGTCTAGCTACCGTGGATGCCTCAAGCATACCAGCTTTATACTCCCAGAACTCTTCATACAGTAAATTACACAAATCAAAATATGTTACCTTTGTTCAAACAATACTGCTGTTCATTATATAACAGAAAATACCAATCCTTAATCGCTCAGGAACCAAGATAGGAGTGGATGCTTGGAGCAGAGGTGATGCAGAATGGTTTGAGGCGAAAGCGAAACATATTGTTTAAGTAAACCTTAAGGGGAGGGGATCATATGCGCAATTGATGGATTTCTTTTGTATCATCTTCCACAAAGCCTCCCCCTACCCCTCCCCAGCACTTTACAGTAAACAAACAGCTGATATTAAAGGATTGCAACCCCAAATACCTTCCTCTGCCTTCCCCCCTTCTTGATAAATTTTATTACAGTCTACAATTTTGAAGCAAAAAAACAACATTCATTAAATAAAAAATTACCTAATGACGGATGGACCCATAATTTGAAATTTATGTCTAAAAACTTTGTAAAAATAATTAACTAAATCAAGACTGACTCCATGGAACTTGCGCTATGCTGAAGTAAACAACATATAGCCTCTAGTTTTCCCTGGTAAATCCTTAAGTAAAGGAACAGTTAGCACAGAAGGAATCTGCCGGGTATGAACTAAAATCTGTAGCTCTCACAGGAAAAACAGAGAAGACATAAAGTAAAGCATGAAAACACTTCAAGGGTCTGGATTATGCAGAATGCTTTTAATAATTATGAATGCATTAGTGACAACTCTCCCTCTGTGGGACAGTTACTTTTTAGTATATACATATAATATGTGTGTGTATATATATATATTTTTTCATGTGCTCTGGGTAAGGAAGGGGAAAAAGTAAATAACTCATAGCGAGCAAACTGGGTGTTACAATGAAAGACTTAAAATTTAAACATCAGCGATGGTCCACATTAGAAATGTAGATACTAGATTCCAACCCACTGGGATGGAGGTCCCCATTTCTGGGTGGAGTATCTTTCCCTAAGGAAGGAAATACTGGCACAAATCTTTGCACCCCGGAAAAGTTTTTTTCTGCTTGCCAGCCTCTCAAGTTGCCCCCTGTTAATCAACGTGATCAAGACATCTCTTAAATAGACAAAGTTCTATTTGCCAGTGCAAGGTCTTCAACAGAAAATATGATTTTTAAAAAACAGAAACTAAAAATACTATGTGAGAAATATTGTTTGAAGGTACCATTTAAAATCCTCGGAGTAAAAAGTAAAATGCTTCCAGTATAAATACACTGACCCTTAAAACTAATGTTTTCAATCAAAAAGTAAATTTTGGTAGAGTTTCATCTATTTTCCTTCCTTTATACATAAAGATGATTAAGGTCACAATTAAACTTCACAATTTAGCCTCTTGGTAACAGGTGTGGCAGTCACTATATAAGCATATTCAGTGACCTATCATCATTGATAGCCTTCATTAATTAATCTCTATTGAAGCAAAACCTTTTTTTTTCTTTCAAATAGAAAGATAGAGGCAACACACTCATTCTCCCCTGAGCCCCCAAACTTTTTAAGTTATGGTAACCTGAAATGCACCGGCCATCACAAGGAGCAACTGAAGAAATACAGCGTGGCTCAGCAGGAAAGATTTTTAATAACAGATTGAAAAACAAGAATAAAAATAACTGCATCAACAGAGCCTTTCTTCCTCAGGCCACAAGCCCGTTCTTACTTGAACTTTTTTCTTTTTCTTAAAAAAAATAGCATTTTGGCCACTAAAACCAATCCAGAACATTATTAAAAGTTAAAAGCTACCAATTACTTCTGTCTGTTCTTTTAAAGCAAAGTTTGGCATTACGTCAGTTGGTTTAAAGAAAACAAGAAAGAGAGAGAAAGAGTAGGAGAGAAAGTTTCCTACTTGTATAAACTGAACCACCAGGGAAGGTGTCTAGCCACTTGTAAAGTATTTACTGCAGGTTTTTAAAGAGCTAGAAACATTTTAAAATTAAAAGTTTTTTTATTATCTTTAATGAAACATGCTAAACAATGAGCCTTAATGTTTGCATTTCAATTACAGCTTTGAATGAGCTTTGAATTTGATGCTTCAAATCTGAAATACACAGATCATTTCATCTTTGTTTTTGCTACTTGAGTTTGTGTTATGAGGGGGCAAAAAAAGGGGTGGCTTAATAAAAAGTAGACTTCAGCGTGGTCTACGCTATAACAGCTACGATCCTGCAGTTACTAGGCAGGATTCTTCACTTAACCTAGTCTTAACAATTCAAGTAATTTTCCCCCTCCTGCAAATTCAATAGGAGTCTCCTTAAACTCAAAGATCAGATCGCTTTCTAACCAAATTGAGTTCTATATTATTATACCCTACATAGAATCAAACCAAAGACTTACAAACTCAGTTGTTGGGGATTTAAGAGCCTCCGAGTGATAGAAAGACTCCCAAAGTGACCATAATTGTATCATTCAGGGTATTATTTAGGAAGGTCATACATGATTGACTATTTGATAAAAATAAACAAATGGCTTTGAGCCAGCTCAAATTTGAGGATAAAAGTGACCTTACCCTCTACAGCAGTTTTTGCTACTGAACAGTAGTTCAAAAGCAATACTTGATATTTTGGTGTACTTACTATAATAGACTGAGTAAAACTTTTAGGAGACAAATGATTTTGATAATTACAAAAATAACTGCTCAATTTTTAAATTGCAAATAAATATGAAGCACATTAATCTTTTGTACACATGTCTATAAGCACCCTTAGAGAATACCTTCAATTTCAACTTGGTAATGTCTAGATAATCATCTTCATACTATATCTATGGGAGGGCTAACTCCATAAATCATAACTGTTATGGCAACAAAGAATTCACTTCTTTCAGTATATCCAAATATAAATGCAGCTCTCCCCCAAGTAAGTAAAGGTTAGCGAAGTCTATATATCCTTCATTTCCCCAGATTTCAATAAGTAATAAGAAAGAAGCTAATCCAGCAGAACTAGTTGTCAGGGGTATTGGTAACCATAACTAGCAAAAGAAGAAGAAAGAGAAGCCTGTTACCTGAGCGCTGGACCAAGGATGAACAACAGAAAACAAGCTCATACAACTTGCCTGTTTTTTTATCAAACTGATTGTAACTCGTGAGCTGCAATATTTGAGGCAGAACTGTCTGAGTTTATAGTTTTCTATGCCTGCCAAAAACAGATGCAGAATACCACACTAGCTGTCCCGCGGAAACTAAATTAAGCAGAGGCAAATACCAAGTGGAAAGTTGTCAGTGAGTTGAATGAATGGCTTCATTTTACACACCAGAGACTATCTTCATGAGAATATGTTTTCATGAGAGTCAGTCGTTTCATTTTAAGTTCATCACTTATTACAAAAATAATAATTTCCCTTGAAATCAATTATGGACACCTGTCCATAACTTGCTGGAAATTTATTTTGTTTTGTGCACAATACCATAGTGGTGTGATGTCATTGTAATTGTCTCCTATCTAAGGGAGTATTGAATAAAGCAATAATAGTAAAATATGTGTATTATGGAAAATGCTGGAAAGCCAGTTATCAATATTGATTACAAGTTCAAATGCAAAATAAAGTTCTAGTTCAAAAGCTGTTGCAAGTCCTTTTAAATTTTTCATTAATGATTATTTACTTCAAAAAAGATGGTTATGTTCAGTGAAACATACCACATTTTGGCTCATTTCTTAATAGAAAATGCATGTATTATTAGAAGCCAATCGTGGTTTCTATCTGTACATGTATATATACACAGCTAATAATAATAATAAGAGTAACAACAATACCAGAAGCATCATCGAAATACTAGGATCTTAAAAGCAGATTTCCCACAGATGCATTCATTTCCCTGTTTGGAAGATTTTCTTATGAATGAAGATTTCCTTATGTGTCATAGAAAGACCTATGCTGAAAACCAGAATAAATTCAGCAGTGTTACAAGACTTAAAAGCAAAGTAAAATTGATGTCAAAAATATGGTAAAGACATATGTAACTCATGAACCAACATGCACTGGTTTAGATGCTAAAATGCTTTTCAAACAATTAAGAAAAATTTTGTATGAAATTGTTTACAATATTGGTCATCAAAATGCCGAGCTCTGACTTCAACTCAGACCTCACAGCTACTCTGGCACTTTCTTCCTTACCTTTATAGTCACCTTTAAGAAAAGACAAGATCTACTTAACAGCAGAAACTCTTAACAGCATCTAAAACTCAAGAGTGACAAACTTTTTGCCAGGCACTTCTAATACTTTATTATTTATTTGGAGAGTGTCACACTTAGTTATTATGTGTATAAAAGTATTCTACACATACATATCCTAACATCCAACAGACATGTCAGGAAGTCATCAACATCAGCTCCCTGAAGGTAAATAATACTTGGCCAACAGAGTACTGATGAAGCTTCACAATTCCTTACACTTAGAACAATCAAGTCAAAAAGCCAGCATTATCACTCTATTTCCTTCTCAGCAGCTTATTTTCACAGTATAAATATCCAGAAATAATCATCAAACCAGGGTATTAGTGGCTCTGTCTATTTAACTGACTGGCGATGTTTTTATCCAAGGTTACGGCTTTAAAAGGAAGTTATGAAATCTACCGAAGAATAAATGTAAAGAACGTGTGTGTTTAACTTGTTAAGGTTGAGCATGCCATTAATAAACTTTCACTTAAAAAAAAATCCTCAGAATGTTGGTATCATCTCCAGACTGCCCTGTCAGCATCAAAACTTACAGGAAACGCTTCATCTTCCCATACAAACCCTGTATTTATTCATAACCCTGGCATACTTGGGGAAGGAAAAGAGAGGAAAAAAAAAAGGCCGCATGATGATTATTTTTGATCCTTTGCTTTTCTACACTGACTGGTGGACTAACTGGACGAGCCTAGTAAGCAAATGAACGGCATGTAAGAAACTGCCCAGCAGTGAGTTCAGAAACTTTCATTCTCATTTTGCCCACGTCAAGGACCTGCTACCCACAGAACTTTCCTGACTATCCACTGCAATTTTAACTCTGGCAGCTCTTTGTAAGTGATCAACGCTTCTTAAAACCAGCAGGAAAAGATCAGGATGCTAGAAAAATCCATAGGTTTGAGCTTCCCAGCTGGAGGGCTCTGAAGAGTTGTTGGAAGATTTTTTTTTTCCTTTGAGCAATCAAATTTAGCCAGCAATCAGGCCTAAAATCATCATTTCTTTGTAATCTTGTCTCAGGCCCTTATCTGTATTTTTGCCTTTGTAGTGATTGTCCCAGGTCCTTTCCTGTTCACCTGGAGGCTTCACAAAAGTTTAATGAATCGGCCTAACTTATCTCTGATTTAACTTCTCCAATCGGCCTCTCTATTCACTTACCTTGCTTAAAACTCTAGCCGTGATTTTCCAAAACAGGATAAGGATGAATATTCTATTTTAAGTTTGATTCATCATTAAGATCCATCGCTCTTACTCAAAAACTTTCAAAGTATCAAATCTGAGGCCTAAAACGATATGGGAAAGCAAGGTAGGTCCTAAAATTTAGCAATTCCAAGCTTGCCTCTGAAGTCCCACTAAGCCCTTCTGGTCCTCTAACTTCAATGGCTTTAGAGTCCTAAGGCCATAAAACCAAGTGACTTCCCTAGTGAAAGGGGAAACACCACCATCTCAGACAGGTACACACAAAAAAAGCCTTCCCAGCCACAAAAGCAGCTTTGCACTTCAAAAGCCTCCCACCTCCGCCTCACCCTCAAATTATTCCTGGGGTCCTATAATCCTAGACTTAATTTGGAGGGACAGAGGTGTTTGCCTTGGCTTTTCAAAGATGCGTTTCAGACTCTAGAGCTCAAACAGGAACTAGAGGGAAAGCAAAGAGCCCGTCCGCCTGTATGTCCCACCGCTGTCAGGCATTTAATCACCGGCCAGTGTCCCCTGACCCGTGCGACACATGGCGCATCCACTGAACCGCAGAGGAAGTCTGCCCCTTGCTTAGCCACTACGGAAGCGCCCTGGCTGCAAGGCCCTGCCACATGGTACGAACAGGGCACAGACCCCTGGGCCGGGCTGCCCTCAGCCGCTCCGAGGCGGGAGCACCAGGAGATGCCACACTCTCCTTCTCCAGCCCAACTGGGCCTTTAAGGGAAAAAAAGTTTGAAGCCTGGCTTTGCAAACTCTTTAAAGCCAAAGCCAGTCCTGTGCTGTTTTCCCACTTTGGGGGTCACTCCCAGGCCCCTCTCGGAGACCCTCCCAACCCTCACAAGTGCACCCAACTTACTACTGTGCATGCCGGTGCCTAGTCTGCTCCCCGCTTGTCAGGAGCCCCCAGAAAACTTGCAGCGGCGGCGGCGGCGGCCCCTCGGGTCCAGCCACCTCCTGCTCCTCCGCTGCGCCGGTAGGAGAGAATTAAAATCAGCCAGCGAGAGACAGCGAGGGGGAGTGGGGCTGCGAGGGGGAGGGGGCACCGGCCTGAAACTTCTTTTTTTGGCAAATCGGGATTTGTTTTTCCTCCTCCCCGGCGGCTGAACTTGACCCTCCTGACTCCGGGGGCTACTGCAGTTTGAAGTCGCTCTGGTTTCCAAGGCTCAGATGCCTGAGACCCAGCAAAAGGAGCACAGGAATGGGGGGGGGGCGGGGGGAGAGAACAGGGGAACACAAGAGAAGAAAGAAAGAAAGAAATCACACTCGCAAAGGGGGGAAAAAGGAAGAAAGAAAATGCGTGTGAAACCCGAGAAGCCTGCGCTTGGCTTGCTGCACACTCTCTCCCTTCTCTCTGTTTTTTTTTTTTTTTTTTTCAAAGAAAGTCACTTTTAATTCCCAGGGCTCCCCGCTCGCGATCGCCCACATTTTGCGCACAGTGGCGCGGGCGCAGCGCTGGCGGCACGGCACCCCGGCGACAGGAGCCCGCGCCCCCCGGCCCGGCCCGGCCTCCCCCTTACCTGTTGATTAATCGTCGGGAACACCCTCGGCAGCCCGAAAGATGGTGGCGCGGCGGCCAGAGCCATGAACCGTCTTCTGTTGTTTGCAGAGTTGATCTTGGATTATTGGGGGGGGGGGGAGAAAGATCTTTCCTGCCTCCCCCCCTTTCTCTTCCCTCCCCCCCCAGAAAAAAAAGAGAGCGAGAGAGAAAGAGAAAGGAAATAGAGCAAGGATGTGCCCGGTGCCGGGTGGGAGAGGAGAGGGGGTGTTGTTGATTTTTGTTGTTGTTTAAAAAATAAAAAATAAAAAAAAATAAGCAAGGCGAGAGAGCGATCAGAGGACGCAAGGTCTGGAGCAGCACCGAGCAGCACCGAAAAACAGGACGTTTGAGATGCAATGAGATCGGGTCTTTATCAGAAATGTTATCGCTTGTCAGGACCTCACTCTCCGCGCATTACGTCAGTTTCAAGACACCAACACTATTAATATCAAAGGAGCCTTCGCGGAGGAAAGCGCCACCCCAGACCGAGCTCCCTTAAAGAGACAGCGCGCGTCCCCGCGCCGCAGCCGCCGCCGCCCCGCCCGGCCCCGAGCACCCGCCGCCGCCGCCCGCGGGACCGACCGGCCGCGCCAGCCGCCTGCGCGACAACTTCGGAATGAGCGAGCGCCGCGCGGCCCGGGGCGGCCACCTTCCCGCCCCGCCTCCCCCCTCCCCCACCGCCGTGCGGACGTGCGGGCTGCACCGGGAGGAAGATCGCCAGCTGGGGGACCCGGGCGATCAAGGCCAGCACCTACCTTGGGGGGTGCGGGAGGCAGCTGGGGGGAGGGGGCAGCGCGTGGCAAGCAACGCAGTGCTCCCCAGACCCTGGGAGATGCTGTCCTGAAGAATCCCAAGAACTCTGAAAGTGCTTTTTACCTTTCCAATGGTGGTGACTTTCCCTCTCCCTCTCAATTAAACCACGCAGGATTTCTGTGTGCGTGTGCGCCCCCTCCCCCGCCCTTTATCACTGGCAAGAAGTCTAGGACCTGGTCGGTGGTCAGGATTTCCCAGGCTTTGGATAGCAAGAGGGCAGGAGAACAACTTGAACTCTATCCTGAGTTGGAGAAGTGCGGGCTGAGGTTGCTATGGTTTTCTGAGCTGAGAAGCCAGAAACTCAATGGGTGTTTTAAGGGGGTACCACAAAACAGATAAAATGGAAACATTTTTCAACTACTGCCAGGTTAATACATGCTGGTCCTGGGGGCTTTAGGAGCAGATAAGGAACTCTGAATCAAGCATGACATTCTTTTTCTTAGTACACAACTCCAAATATTCTCATTGTTATTGCCCCAACATAAAGTTCACCGAAATTAGCCACATTTCTTTTTTCCTTAAACTTCTAAAGACCAACAACGCATAAAGCATTACCAAGAGAAGATTCAAAGTATTGGAGGTGTTAAAAACTAAGTAAACATTTCTTGGGCGCTTGGACTTCATTTTCTCCAGTTGGGTGACATTAAGTGGTATATTTTTCTTCTGATGAAAGTCAGTTTAAACTAATTCTGTGCTAAAACGCGAAACATCCCTCTCTAAACTACAAAATGATTAAAATTCGAATTTTAGAGAGCTGTACAGTCATGAGTCTGTGAGCTGGAGATGGAGTAATCGCCTCCAAATTTTTTTCAATGATTCCTGTATCTTTTTACAGAAAAGATGAGTGTTTTCAAGACATGGTGTTATCAGAAGTGAGTGAAAATGCCAGTTATATAAAAAATTAAAACTGAAATGTGCGCTTTTGGAAACACTCCTTTTTTCAGAAAGATCTTTGTTTTCACTTCAACAGATATGTGATTCCCTTATCCCAGAGGAATTTCGGGAGCATGCCCCATACACTCTTTATGAATAGAAAAGCAATAATTCTTTCGCAATAGAGAAACTAGTCAGGTGAAAGAGTAGTTAAAATACAGTTTCACAATGAGGCAGACAATATATTCCCTAAAGGAGGGAGAAGACAATGAAACTCATATGCATAAAATTATTCATATGTTATCATCAGTTTAATTTGCGAACAGAGTTAGCTATATATATGGTCTTGCATGCAGAGAAATTTAATAACAAAATCCTCAGTAAATCTTACAGTCAACTACTAATGACCACCTGCATATTTCCACGCTGGAGTAATTTAATACTGTCCACCACCAATTTCCCCTGTAAAAAGTATTTCTATATTAAATGTAGGCCTTTTATTTTCATTGTTAAGCCATAAATTAACCTGCTGACTTTTATGGAAATATGCATGACATAGTGAGAAGCATTTTTTATTCAGAAAAAAATAATAAGGATCAGAGTGAAACATTCTTTGGCCATGAGT
This sequence comes from Eospalax fontanierii, assembly GCA_035773235.1. Lineage (NCBI taxonomy): Eukaryota > Metazoa > Chordata > Mammalia > Rodentia > Spalacidae > Eospalax > Eospalax fontanierii. The sequence continues at coordinate 57,644,054 of CM069532.1, forward strand.
AGCTGAAAATATTCAGTCAAATAAGTTTTGAATACATACCCAAGTAGTCAGACTGCTTGTATTTAAAGGGTTAACAGACCTAAAACTGCTCAGCCTAGTGTCTAGCAGATAAAATCTGAGACAACACCACTTTAGCAAAGTTAAATAGTACAATTTATCACAAGGATTAGCCCCCTAATCTTCCACTGCTCCCCAAGATTTAAATGACATTTTAAAAGGGGAAGTAATCTTCCTCTCAGTCGCCCTCAAATCTAAGGCAGTCATCAAGAGTGTAAATTTACTCACATGAAACAATCATTGATTAAATTGGTTCAAAAAATTAAATTACACGCTTTTGCAAGCACAAAACCCTTGAGAGGGCTGGTGTTTTTCCACCTGTAATAATACAAAATCTGACCATTAAATGTACCCAAAATTATATATTATATGAAAAAGTAAAGCCAAAGGTCTAGGAGTGAATTATGTTCTTTAATTGAAAGAATAAAGTTACACTCTAGGTACTGAAGCCAACAAATTCATGGTCATTTAAAATTTTAATGAATGAAGTTTCACGGACTCAATTTTGCTGAAATGTGCCTGCAAAATAAAGAATGTCTCCATATCCTTTTTTGTATTTCAAGTTGGAATAAAGAAGATCAAAATGCTATTGTATCAGTCCATTTACATGAATACTAAAAAGTCTAAATAAAAGCAAAAATATTTCTGTAAACTTTTTTCAGCAAACTATTTATGAAATAATTTATGAAGAAAAAAGTTACCCACGCTTTAGATATATTACATGTGCTCTTGATTGACACAATATGTTTTAAGCTCAAAGGCCCTCATAGCATTTTTTTTAACTCTAGTAGGAATATTTCAAGACAACCAACTAATATATGAGGTCACAATTGTTTGACAGTTGTTTTTAATATATAAAGTAAGTTATGTATATTGTTTTCCTTCGAATGTTTGTTGGTTTGTTTTTCTAGTCCTGACATTTGCATGGAACAAACTGAATTAGGAGGAATATTAAAGATTTATTTACATGTATTATCCTGTGCTGTCAGACACATGCAAAGCTCTTAAAACCATCCTTCTCCCATGCTGTCAGCCATGCATTTCTGAACAATGCCTACGTGCTAAAAATGGCAACCTGTGCTTTCATAGAATGCATTAGAAAATAAGGAGTGAAAAGGAAATAAAAAGCAAAACAAAAGAAGCAACTTTCAACTAAAATTGTATCTTTGTAATCTCCCATACTGCTCTTAACTCTAGAGTAGTCTATCATGGCCGGGCCATCGACGCAACAGTTCCTCGAGCTGTATTTCTGTCGATTATTTCTCAAAATGACATAATATACCCTTTCTGTTTTACTATTTCAATGTTCTTTTCCCCTTTCCGTGTAGTTTATTCAGCAGAGATACAAAGAGGGATTAACAGCTAAGCACAGGCAAACTTGTTCTACATTTTCAACCTTTTAGCACATAACTTACTCACAGTTGTGGTGCTTGTAATCACAATGATTTTACCTGACGGAACACGTATTTCAGAAATGTAATCCAACTGTTTACCCTAACACATCATAAATTGCGAATCCTTTTAGAAACCTCAAGATTGACAAGTCTTGGTCCTACATGCACAGACTATGAAAAAAAATATTTGTGCATTATTCGCTCTCAAGAGAATACAGTATCTTATGAGATGGAAGCTCCTCTTGTCTTCCTGTAAACCAAAAACTATTACTGGAGTACTCCACCCTCCTTCATGGCAAGACCTGAAGCAAGAAAGCATTATCGGAGATGAGCTGCGAGTCCGTCTCTTCCCCCAGTCACACAGCACTCAATCCTTTTTTTTTTTTTTCAATACTCATTTGAGCAGATTATGATTGTTTTCCAAACTACCTATTACTGAGCACCTCTGGGTGAATTTATTGAAAACAAATCAGCTTTAAATAGCCTGTATCTGATATTCAAATTCACACTTACACTTGCCAATCCTCCCCTGCAGTATCAGGCAAATGCCTAGTTAAACAGATGGGCCTTACAACCCACCCTGAAAGCCAAGGAACCAAGGAACGTAGGCTTGTTTAATTAAAAAAGGTAACAAAATTTTGAGGTGTAGACGTATACATGTGCATGCGCACACACATGAAATTCCTGATTAGCATGTTCTTGAGTAAAATCAGCTACTTATTTATGAATGTTCAACTACATACTATACATGGACTGAAAGTAGGTTTAAATGAGATCATTTAATGCTGCATCTTCAAACCAAAGCACCAGGAGAAAAAGCAAAACTCATCCTCCTTCCCCGAATCAACAGAGAACATCTGTATAGGACATGCTGCAGATTCAGCTCTGATCACCATCTGACCATGAGAAGGAGATGATTACACTCATGTCTGTATTTCCTCTCTTCTGTTAAATTTCCTTAATATCCTCTTATCCATCCAAACCTTATGCACTTTACTCTGGCTTCAAAATAAGTAAGATCTACCTCTGATTGTGCCTAAATTTTAAGCTGAGATACTTCATTAGAAATTCAAATATGATAGGCCTAATACTGTAATTCAGGAAGAATAGGCTATAAAAAGAAACAAAATATGATGAGGAAAGAAAGAGATAAGCCCTGTTTCTATGAAATACCTAGATCATCCTAACCAAAGACCTCAGGTTCAGTAATCTCTGGTCTCTGGCAATATTCTCTCTAACAGGCCCTCACGTCGAATTAGATAGTTAGTCCTCTCAGTCAATCTGAAAAGGTTTTTGTAATTTTTGTCCTTCCATTCACTATAATATATAGTTAGTAGATTGGTTCATTTTCTCTATATTTTCTGTTCCCTCATGAGAAAGATTCTATAAATCTTCAATGCTAAAACAATGCCACAGGGCTTAGGACATTCAGGTCTTCCCACAGTGTAGCCCAACATGTCTTTTTTGGTCTCATTTTGCACCTGTTCTTTGATATGGGTCAATCACCTGCCTGACCAGTTCCCCAGATACATTTGACATTTCAGAATATTTGTCCTGTATATATTGCCACCTCACTTGGAAACTTTGCGAGGCAATTCAGGCTAGCTGTACATCTGAGTTACACTTTCCTCCTTTAAGGTCAAACTTATATTCTACCTCCAAAATGAAAGCCTTCTGCAAATCCTAGAATGGAATTAGTCATTGAGGAACTAAGCTTCAGAAGGACATGCTTCTGTCTTTAGCAAGCAAATTCACCTTTGCGACTTGTAAGGTGTACATTGACTTACCTCCCTCTATTGCTAAAGTATAAGATTCTTGAAGGCAGAAGACCATGAAATCACAGGCACTGTTAAATTGAACTCAGAAATTAGAACATCTTTAAAATCTACTTAAAGGCACACAATTGAACCCATTTCAAACATCCAAGTTATTCGTTTTCTTCCTTTCTTCCCTCTTTCCTTCCTTCCTTCCTTTTACTATTTCTGGTCTTTTCCTTTAATGCATATGGGCTGATGCATGCTATGTCAGTTGAAGCTTCTGGGTGGCCTTCATTTCAGCAGCATATTTTTGGCAATGTATCAGAGAAGATGTTTGTCTTCCTCTGAAATATTGTCTTCATTATCATTAAGTTTTGGTTCATAATTCCATGTTGCTCTAAAAATAGTAAATTAAATAATTTTAAACTAAAACTTAAGCATTTAAACATAAGGGGATATAGTAAATGAGGCCAAAAGCTGACTAATTTTATGCGGAAATGGACTATCATTTCAGAAGGCTGGATGGAAGCTAGGCAATTTCTAAAAGTGATGCAGCGATAAACAATTTCCTTATATATTAGTGCTCTTTTCCCTGTGTTATTTGACATCAGAATACTAAACCATTTCAGCAGAAGTCAGTCTATGGAAAGCTACTAAGTTTTTCTGAGGTTAAATGGCCAAAACTTGATATTTAAGAAGCAGTATAAGGATTCCAGATTGCATCACATTTTATAATATCCTATGAACTCAATGGAAGGATACACATGAGCACAAGCTCGGGTATGTATCTCTGAGCATGTGTACACTAGGAGATCATAATCATCTAGTAAGGGAAGCTTCTTTTTTTGCATAAAATACTTGGAGTTCTCATAATGGGCTTACCTTCCGTGCACCAAGACCATCTGAAGGGATGGTTATATGAACATTGTGTAGGCAGAACTAAGAGAACAAAAGATGTGGCAGTCATTATCTTCAATCTAAAATTCATCCATCATTATCTCTACATTAATTTGAAGACAATAGACCCTCCTTCTGTTCTGTCATGCTGGGGCATAGACCTTATATTACCTGACTCCTTTGTTGTCATGCCCTAACTTGGTTTGACCAATGGACATCATTATATCAGAGAAGAGATGATCTGTGTGTTTGCCCCTGGCTCTCTCTTGTTAGGCAGCCCCTGATGAGATTCTACTTTCCTATTTCTAAGGTTTGTAGCTCTTTCTAGCTGTTGCTCATACAGGAACTCCGTCCATGCCTCTTTAATAAAAATACTCTTTACTAAACTCTCTTCAATTGTGCCTTTGAGTATTCTTTATATGAGCCTCCTACCCTTGATTGATACAGAAGACATGTGATTACATCAACTTTGTACCCACAATCTAACATATGCTTTGTAATTTCTCAAAGCTAAACAATCAGATATTGAGTAAACTATCATGTGCCAGGCACCATGTTGGGTGCAGGATAGTTGAATGGTGAATGAACTGGTATACCTCCTAAGGCATAGATTTTATAGCCTACTTAACTGCTTCATAAACTATCTTGGATGCTTTTTAAAAAATCCAGGTATATGGGCCTCGCCTACTACTGAGTGTTCACTTCTACAGGTGGCATCCTAGAAAGAATTCTTTTTTTTTACTGCATTGCATATTAGTTAATTCATTACAAGTGTAAAGATACAAGGTTAGATTTTGACAGATGTTAGGCATGAATTCACATTGAAAATAACATGGCCAAGATATGGAAAAGGAGTTCATTACCCATGGTACACAGCACTTAGGGCACTGGAGGGGTTACCTCTATCCAGAATGGGTTAAATGGGTGGTATAGAGATACTATAAGAATCATGTTAATTGATTTTGCCAACTGTGCTCTATTTTGTTAACTCTCATCCCCCTCCTCACTCTGTAGCAACCATCCACAAATGCACTACAGCCACCCCACCTGTTGGATTTCCCCAGCAGAGTAGAGCCCTGGGCAATTGTTCCAATTTGCTCTAGTCTAGACTCTGGAGATAGTTCTGTCTGGATAGAGAGTCATGGACACTCACAGTTCAAAGCTAATTAAGTCAGTTTGATAAACAAGGTAAGACTCCTGAGAATAAGAGGGAATGCTTGAGCCTCAAGAAATTCACAAATTAGTGAATGGGAAGGCTGCTAATACAGCTAAAGCTGCTAACTATACTGCAATCTCCACCAAGGATGCCTGAGGATATTCATAAGAAGCAAGCCAATGACTATAGATGGCCACTGCATGATCTCTTAATTACCACTTTAAGTGTAATATTGTTTCAGTCTTAGACAGGTGTTAGAGACACATTAATTTATTTACAGTAGTTTTAAACAGGTTTTTTAAAAAGATGTCTTAAGTAAAATTCTTGAACCCCTTGTGTCTGATTATCTATAGTCAAATTTTGTAGAATAGCACAGCACAGTTCATACATATGTGTGTATGTGTGCATACTCCGAATATTGACATATTTGAACAAGCACACATAATCAAAATATTATCATTATTTCTCCCAGTCACAAAGGCACAGGAAGAAGGACATCTTCATTTAATAATTCCATAAATTTCCTTTGGATGTATGTTATCATCCTAAAAAATCTTATCACAAAGTTAAGGAACTTCAAATTTAAAAAGTGATATACTACTTCATAGTTTATTACTCTACATCAATAAAGGCAATTGTTTCTTTAGATTAATAAAGTGAAAAATGAAGATAAAGTAACCAGTGACAAACTACTTATCCTGTAAAAATACATATAGAATGCATACATATAGGAGTATCTTATAAAGATGTTGGAGAATTAAAGACATTAGATAACTGTATGGATATTCTGTTCACTAGGTTATGACAGTATGACTTACAATATCATTAAAGAAAAATTAAGATCTCACTGAGTGGTTGGTGATGTATTGAGCATGGAACTGTACTGAGAATGGGCCAAAGATTTATTAGGATATGCTGGAGGACTTTCCTGAAGGGGCTTCTCCAGAATCCACACGTGGTTGGAAACACCTTATACAGTAACACTCCTGGTTTGCTAGACTCATGGGATTGTGTTTTAAACCTGTGGGAAGGAACTGCAAGACCATTAGCAAACTATGAAAGACAAATTTGTCTTTTGGCTTTAGGCATTGGAATATCCTGCAGACTGTAGTATTCCTAAGTGTGATGGCTTGGGAATAATATGATCTGAACCTACTGTTAAGAGAGGTATGGGGTGTCAGCAAACAAGAAGCTGATTAATCCTAAAATAGTGGAAAACTTTGAATTTATCATGAATATGTCCTTGCTTCAGGCAGGCATCAAAGGACTGTGGCAAGGTTGATAGCATGACTAGATTAAGAAATATCTGTTTCTGTGAGAAAAGATTATCTTGAACTTCTGCAACCTCGTTGGACAGTGAAGGAATCACATGTGAAATCCTTTAAATAAAAATTTATTGGCTTGAAAAAAAGATATGCTACAATTCAACTAAAAGACACTCTAACAGGTACATATTTCTCAAACATTTTTGTCAGTGGATTTCTTTTCTCATTCAGAATATCAAAAGAGGAAAGTTATATAATTTCTACCTAGGTCATGGTGAAATTTAGCATCTTCCTGCTGTGCTACAGGCCTCCTGCTTCAAAGTCTCCCTAGGAAAGACTGTCTTAGAGGATTCGAATCATCTGCATGCTTACAAAAGAACGAGTTATGTAACCTTCACTTTATGTTGCAGAATAGGCTCCTCCTCTGATTCTACAAGTAAAAGAATAGAGGCCTCTGCATTGAGTGACTATAATGTTCAAGGGCATAACCAAGTAATAATTGCAGATAGCATTTAAACAGAGCTCTCTATGTGCTGTCATCTGTCCTTAGTATTTCACATATATTAATTCATTAAATGTTGTTTTAAGATTCATTTTTACTCTTATTTATGTGTGTGTTTCTGTACGAGTGCAGTGCCTGAAGAGACCAGAAGAGGGCATCAAAACTGGTTGAGCTGGAGCTACAGGGTAGTTGTGAGCTAAGTAATATAATATGGGTGCTGGGAATCAAACTCATGTTCCCTGAAAGAGAAACAAGCGTGCTTAACCACTGAGCCATCCCTCCAGTTTTAGTTCATTAAATCTTAATGCATATTCTTAAGCTGCATAATGGGAATGACCCCATTTTATGAAGAAAGTGACATGTGTATAATAACAAAACAAAAGTCACAAATGCAGTCACATAAGTCAAGGGACTAAATCTCACCATACTATGTTTTCATTCTGGTGATAGAATTTGGGCTTAAAGCCACAGAAATGACTTGGTACCAAACTATAAAACTGTGTAATTTAGTAGTAGCAGTAGTAGTAGTAGTAGTAGTAGTAGTAGTAGCAATAGTAATAGCTTTAGTAGTGGTGGTGGGGTGTGTGTGTGTGTGTGTGTGTGTGTGTGTGAGTGTTTCCCCATTTGTGAATACCAGTTATTTCCTCGCTAGTCATGTGTATCATATCTTCCTAGAAAGGACTCACTCATTTCCTTCTAGAGTGAGAATACCTCTTGTATTCAATACCCAAGGACAATCTCCTACAAGAAAAGCAACTATATGACTCTGGCTTGCCTATCAGGGCATTAGATATAGTCTTGATGAGGTCAGAGACAGGAAACCTTGGACACGAATTGGAGAGAAAACCCGAATTATTTTTCATTCCGTTGTACTTAGATCTTTGAGGATATAAGGCTGGAGTTCTTGCAGTTTCTCTGCTATTTCACAGACATAGAAAAATTGAGTTGATCTTGGGAAAGCAGAGGTTACACAGAGAAACAGATTAGGGGTGTTGTGATACTATTTAAGACTTGTGAATAACACCATATCCCAAGCCAAATGTAAATTCTGAATTCTCCAGTTTGTTCTCTCTTAGGTTTAAATTGTGGGAAAAGTATAAAATATTATTCAAATTAGCTAAGCACAGTGATGCTTGACTACAGGAGGCTGAAGGGAGAAAATTTCTGAGATCAGGATTTAAAGAATACCCTGGATAACAAAGATAGACACTCTCTCAAAAAGGAAAAAATTACTACAAATGAATATATCACACTTTAATTCATTATTATTTGATATCTACTGTATGCAACACTATATGATGACAGAACTTTAAAGTGCATAACTGTCTTTTAAGTTGATTATAAGAAATTCAACACAGAAGATTTCCATGATCTCCATTCAAAAATGAGATAGTAATATGCCAACGATGACCAATATTACTTGGCAGGCTTGACTCTGAAATGTTCAGTAATATCAAATTTTCCCTCCTGTGGCAAATGCATGAAGGTATGAACACATCAAAAGAGTAATCTCAACTGCTGTGGACAAAAGAAGCACCTTGAAATCCCTTCTGCTCTTGAAATCTCTAATGTTTGTCTATTTGTCACATTTCTGTTTGTTTGAATCATATTTTATTGAATAATCCTAACTTTAATGTTCTTTTAAAAATGTACATGATTTTATTTTTTGCGTATGAATGTTTTGCGTTCATGTATGCAGGTGCAAACTATGCCTGAAATATCTGTGGAGTCCAGAAAAAGGCATCAGGTCATTTAGAACTGGAGTTATGGATGATTGTTAGCTGCCGTGTGGGTGTTAAAAAACAAACTTGGGTTCTCTGCATGGGCAGTCAGTGTTCTTAATCACTGACCCATCTTTCCAGTCCTATCAGTATGTTTCTTGGTCTCATGAAATTATTATTATTTTCTTAATAAAAGATAGTTTTTGTTTTGTTTTGTTTTTGCATTAGTTTCTTTAGTTTTCACCACTTTCTTTAAAATCAATTGGAAGAGGTAAGGAACTAAATGCATAAAATGTGTGACATACCATGTTGAGACATTTTTGGTATCTTAATGCTCCAATAAGATAACCAAAGACTCAAAATCTACACATGAATATCAGATTTCTTAGGAAGTAACTGATGCTCAAATAATGACATAGGACAGAGTAAAACCTACCTAGTGAAAAAGGTCTAGAGGTATGGTGTTATCCCATGTGGGCCAATGATAATGCCATGTATGTGTCTTTACTCAGCTTGAAAGTCTAAAAGATGGTTGTCCTAAAACACCTAAGGAAACAGAGGCTAAGATGTTTTTGTTGGTAATTTGGTTATCAGGTTTAAAGGTGATTAAATTCCAACTTAAAATGCACTTTATTATAATTCACTGTACTCTACCTACTGTGACTTTGTTGGAATTATTTCAGATTTACCTATAAACAAAGCACAATATTAAATCAAGATTGTCTTATAGTAGTGAGTGCGGTATAAAATAAAAGGAGATCTACACTCTGGCTATAAAGTCCAATCTGAAAATTGGATTAAAAATATTTCCAGAAAATATTTCAGATGATTTTGAATTTGTAGTATATATTTTCTAATGTATCCATACAGTATCACCTATTAAAGTAAAACTACAGGGAAAGGCAGAAAGTAATGTTGTCTTACTGTAGTATAAATGAAATCATAGAATTTGAAAATGAAAGATTCCTTAACAATGTTTTCCTCTAACTTTCTCCTAAAATTTAATAAAGTTCAAAGATCAGTGACTGAAATAATAACAAAAATAAGTACAATTATTAATATAGCAGTAAAGGCACCCTTATTTCTATTTTGGTAGAATATTTCTAATGTAAGAAAATAAGATTATTGTAATTTATTTTATTTTATTATTCCGTCTCTGGGATGGATTTTCTTAATTCTTGTCATTTAACCCAAATATCTGAAGTTATGTAAGTATGCTCTAAAGCATATAGCTAAAATGAAGCCTGGGGCAACTGCTATCATTCTGAATTTCTTTTATAGTGGTACCTAACACAGACCTGATGAACAGTTTATGAAGCATGCCTCATTATCTTGCTAAAACATGAGCCAGATAATGTTACACATATAACTGAAAGATCTGATACCTTTCTATATCAATCTACATTAACTCAAGGCCTGCACAATAACTCAGAAAGAGTTCTACCCTGACTCCATGAGGCCCCTCTGTTAACTTCCTAGTCCCTTCACCTTTTCTGTCCCCACAAGATCCTGTGCTACTCAGCAGTGCTTAAACAGAATAACACAGCCTCTTGATACAGCCTGCTCCTGCTGTTCCTTCTGCCTAGAATACTCTTCCTGTGTATACTATTACTGTAGAATACTCTTCATGCTGTAAGCTTCATTTCACCCAAGTATATACTTAAAAAACATCAACTTAGTGCACCATTTCCCAGTCATTTAACCTTAAATGCTAAGTAGCATTATATATTTAATCTTCCTTTTCTCTTTTCTATTCCTAAGTGTTTATCAGTAAAGGACATTTTTATGAGTTTGACTTATTTATAGACCTCAAGTAAATTTTAAGTTTCAAAAGTACAGAATCTTTGTCTGTTTCCTTGGCTGCTGCATTCTTAACAGTCCAGAACATACAGATAGATGCTTAGTTAGTATTTGTTAATCAGTCAACTAATTGCAATTCCTATATTGAATATTTTAAGCAACAATAATGTATGCCATGAAGGCGATCCTGTACGATGCTGTCATCACCAATGCACCTGAGTCCCTCTAGTCTAAATGTTTTATTTCACCATTCAGTTTTTCACCTGGCAGCCATGATAACAGGGAATTTGATTTTATTTATAAAGCATTTCAATCCAATTCATATCACCATCTGCTAGATTTTCTTCCGCTTTCCAGAAAAAGTTAGTGCTCAACTAGCTGCCAGCATAGTCTAATCAACTGACTGAATTTTTCATTCAACAAATATTTACTGAGCACCTATTCTGTACAAAGTACTGTAATAGAAGGGAAAAATTCAAGACGAATAGAAACCACTTTTTTTTTCATAAGTTCAAAATGTCACAGGAAGCTTGGCATGGTGGTGCCTGCCTTGAATTCCAGCACTCAGAATGCAGAGGCAGACTGATCTCTGTGAGTTTGAGGTCTGCCTCATAATGAGTTCCAGGCCAGTTGGGGTTACAGGGAGACCCTCTTTCAAAAACAAGTTACAGGTAAAAGCAATTAAAATCAATAATTGGGAGTTGGAGAGATTGCTCAGCAGTTAAGAGCACTGTCTATTTCTGAAAAGGACCTAGGTTCAAGTCCCACCACCCACATGCTCTATAAGGGTAATTCCAGTTCCACGGGATTCAGACACTGTCTTCTGACCTCTGTGGGCATTGTATGACATGGATGTACTTACACACATGCAGGCAATACATTTATACACATAAAATAAAAATAACCAATACAATATTTAACACAAAAATTTGAATCATTGGTGGCTAAAGGGCTATTCCAAATCTTGGATAGAAGATGAGCACAGTACTGGAGGAAGAGTGGTGAGAAATCTTGAGAGATAATTCTCTCTCAGAACTATTGAGTAGTCTAGACCAAACGTGGGAAATTAGAATAAAGAAGAATAATGCCAGAATGCCCTGAAATGGGCTGAGTTGAAGAAATAGGCTAATGATGGCACTTCTTTAGGTGGAAAGAGCCAGGGATTAAACAGGTTTTGAGGACATAAATGTGATACTCCAAAAGCGATGTCAAGTTAGAAATACAAGAGCAGAACTCACAGTAAAGTGCCTTTTGTATACTAATCATTTGTGTGTGTATATGTACACACATACACACAACTCATCATGTGTAGATGGTATTCCAAGCTATAGGAATGCATCATATTACTTAAGGGAAGATTATAGGTAGTGAAGTTAGAAAGCTCATTTAGACACAAAAACTTCCTGTCAGATGGCAAGGGAGAGTGTAAAGAAAGAAGGTCTCCTGAATTCCCCCAAAGAGATATCTGAATCAATTCAAGGGGGAGAAAAGTAGTTCATGAGGTAGTGGGAGGAAAAGTTTTGAGTTGCATGATTGAAGTTTCACAGGGCTCAGTTGTTAGTCACAGTATGTTCCCTGAGGCCAATGATAGAAACCATGATGGAAAGAAGCAAGGAATCAGAAGAGTGGAAGTAGAAATCATGTCACAAATAACTGGCTCTGTTAGTATGCTTAGGTCATGTCAGGGTGCCCCCCTTTCTCTAAAACGTGCCTGGGAGTATGACATCTTTTTGAAAAATGGCAGGTTCATAAGCATGTCTAAATTCAGAAGGGAAAGCGCTTGTGAAAGGAGAGATTGAAGAAAAGTTATCAGAGAGGACAATAATGATATTAGGGGTGGCCAAGCCCTTTGACAGAGGGTGGTACTTGCACTTTCTTCATAGGATTTGAGAAAAAAAGAAAGCGCCTGGTATGAATATCCTTGGGGTGGTAGGAAGCAGATGACTATGACTGTATCAGGCAGGATCTTAAGAAATTAATCTAGTACAGCTCAACCAGGAAGAGCTAAAGAAATGAAGTCAAAGCTTGGTTTTCAGAAGCAACACTCCAAACTGTCTTCAGAACCACAGTGATGAAGAAACCATCACTGCCACTCTGGAGTTCAAGATGGGACATTTGCACATCTGGTAATTTTGACGTAAAAATTTTGCCAATGTAGGCAAATACCACTGCTTCTGTCACAGAGGAAGAGGAAATGTGACTGTTGTTTTAATTCTTGCACTCATTGGCCCTGGTTAGAGACTGATGGTGGATTTTAATTCAAAACATGTTGGCAATGTACATATCTCATATGATGGTTTCTAACAGGTTTCTTCTCTTTACTCTCTATACGATTCCTTAAAATGAAGATTAGATTCAGATGTTGGAGAGGCAAAAAAAGTATCCTACAAATATGTTCCAGGAAGACTGAATTAGCTTAAAAGCATGTTAAAGCCAGGTATAGTGGCACCCTACTACCAGAACTGAAGAGTCAGAGTCAAAAGGAGTGTAGGTTCTCGGCAGCCTAGCAATGTAAGCAAGATCTTATCTCAAAAAAAAAAATGTTCGAAAGTTATCTAGCTTTAAAAATATGTCCCCAGTATATAATAAAGAGTTTAAGACAGTTTCAGACAGCAGAGTTCAGAATACTTAAGATAAATCTTTTAAAATGATGTTCTAAATTTTAAACATTATTCCAAAAGAATGCCTCCTATTGGCATAATAGTTGCACAGCTAATCAACATTCAATTTCAGCTCATCATGAAATATAGCTATTCTTTTTATTTTTAAATTTTTAAAGGTCTTATGCATTCCAGACTGGCCTGAAACTCACTATGCAGCAGTGATGAGCTTGAATTTCTGATCATCCTGCCTCCACCTTTTGAATGATGAGATTACAATGTGCCCATTTATACTCAGTTTTCATGTTCCTGGGGATCAAACCCAGGACATCATGTATGCTAGGCAAGCATTTTACCAACTGAGATATACCCTCAGCCCCACAATTTTTCTTTTACCATTTTATTGTTTTTGATATATTTAAACATATTGATTTCTAAAATTTTAACCACTGTGCCAAAGATCTGACCCCAAAAAATCTTAGAAATAAATTTAATTAAAAATGTAAAATCCTGTTAGACATGTGTTCTCATTGAAAAATGTATATACAGTCTGCATGACTTATGTATTAGTACTATTTTTCCCAATTTCCTTTTAATTTTAGATAGCCTGTCATAAACAACTTTTCATTAGATATACATGGTTTGTGTGTGTGTGTGTGTGTGTGTGTGTGCACGTGTGTGTACAGACAACAGAGTTCATTGGAGACCAGAAGAAATTTTTCAGAAGTTTGTTCTCTTTGTCTACCTTATTTGAAGGGCGGGGTCTTTCTTTTGAGAGTCTCTCCTGTCTGTACTTCCCATCTTGTCCTAGGAGTAAGTGCTGGGATTACAGATAAACACTGCCACCACAACAGGCTGTTCAGGAGGGTTTTTTGACGAAACTCAGGTCATCTCTCTGGTCACCACTATTCTTCATGCCTTGTTATAGGATCTTTCTCTTAACTTCTGGATTATTCCTGATTTTTCAGGGTAGCAAATTTGGGTATCATGAACAGTTTTTAGAAATGTTCATTACTTAGGTGGCTTCCTGGGAGAAATTTCATAGTATGGGAATTGCTAAAATAAGGAGGCAAATATATTCTGCTTTCTGATTTGCATTGTCCAAATCATCTCTAGAAATAAAATGATGGTCATATATTCACCACCATGGTATGAAAGCACCCCTGAGAAACAGAACTATTTTGAAGAGACTTGGAGGAAATGGGTACGGCTCTATAATTCCATACCTTACAAGGTAGCTAACCTTGATCCTCCAGGGTTGACAGAATCTATAATCAACTTGACATTTATTGTTCCTCTCACATTTTTTTCCCTTGTATGTGACAGCCATTGGAGGAATGCAATAGAGTAAAGAAAGCAGTCATCCAGGAACCCCAGAATGTCTTGTCTTGTTGAGGTTCAAAGCCAAAGTTTGCAAGTTTCTCTGGAATGCCTTGGTCACCAAAAAAGACCTCATGTAATAGAACTTCATACAATTAAGTGATGTGAGTGAGAATCTAATTTAAGCTCTTGCTTTCACTTCAAGAGGTCAGAAACCCGGAGATAAGAAACTCTCAGGTTCACATAGCTTGTTAGTTAAGCAACATTTAGCAGCTGAACTGAATTCTTCCTTATTCATTCATTCATTTTGAGATTATATAATGTGATAGCAGTTCAAGATGGTCTTATATGTTGTCTCTTCCAGAATTTGACTTTTAAGTAATAAGTCACATTTCTCTATCCCCCAAACATTTTGTAGCTATCTTTAACAAGTTGGGAAATTAAAAGCAGAATATGAATTAATCCAGGTTTCTTTCCTTAAAATTGTTTCTAAAAAAATTCTTATAAAATCAAATAATTCTAGATATATGATATAAATGTTTTACTAAACCTTTTATAAATGTGTCTATAGGGATATAGTATTGTGACTTATTCAATTGGTCTTTTGCATCATGAATTTGAATATTAAGGATTTGATATTTGATGTTGAATATTTGACACTGAATATAGGGCATGACTCATGATAAGTTCTGAGAAAGATAATTAGTTTTGCATTCTTCTTGATGAATGTATTTTTTCCAGTTATTTAGTTTATATAATCTTTCCTAATACATATTAATAATGCCTGACAGCTTAAATGTCACCCAATGGGTTATATCCCAGTGAAAACTCTTACTGATTGGATAGCTACATTATAAATAGCTGACTGACCTGATCATGAAGTCTTTATTTTTAAAACAGTGATATTGCATCAACTCTGAACAAAGACCTACTGAACAATTTCCTTTGAATTCAGAAATTTTTACAGAACTTCTATATTGTTTGTTATAAAAAAGCCTAATGAATTTTGTTTTGTAGGTACTTTTATCTTCAAACCTTTGTGATACATTTTGGGTGAGAAAACATAATGCATTTATTCATTATGCAAAGTCATATAAAATCATCCATTTTTAAAAATCACTAATCAAATACTATCAATGATCATGGTGAATAATTTGGACATGGTTTCTGTTCTTTAAATCTGCCAACTAATTTTTTCCCTGTTTCTTCCCATGACATTGTGGTGTACTACTTAGGATGGACTCTGCACTTGAATCATTGACCCAGTTCTACAAATCCAGGCTCTGTGAGACTCACCAGTGAGGCTGACCAGACAGTGTTCAATGACAAAAGACATTTTAGAAGATACGGGCTTTCAGTGTATCGAGCTTAAAACCATGAATTCATGTTTGGTGCATACTTTAACATATGCTGTGCGTGTAAGGAGCTGTCCACTCTTACTAATTGTTTCCTTTGGCATGTCATTTGTTTTCTCCATTTTTTTCTTTCTCTAGCCATTTTAAAGCCTCCTTCCTCCGGGCTGACAGATTTGCTCAATTATTGGTTTTTGATAATCCACACTTAAGTGTTTACAGAAGAAATACTTTATAGAACCCTTTACTACGCTATATCAGAATCTCCAATGCTTAGAGATGCTGAAAATTACTGTGAATTCTGTGAGCATATAGCCTACCACATGTCTAGTGCTCTTGAAACTTTATGCCAGAGTCTGGCTGGGGGAGATGGCATAAGGACCTGCGTTCAGATTCGCAGAACCCATGTAAAAACCAGGAATGCCTACGTAGGTCTGTAGCCTCAGTGTCTGTGTGAGGTGGAGGTAGAGGTATAGATGGGAACATGGGAGGCAGATACCCACAGATTCTGGGAGCTCCTGGTCAGTCAGGCTAGCAGAAAAATGGTGAGGTCTAGGTTGAATGAAAGATCATCTCACAGAAGTAAGGCAGATAGAGCCGGACACAAGATGTTATCATCTGACTTGCATGTGCACATTCATGCACACATGTTCATATAGTAACACATATACACGCACACACACACACACACACACACACACACACTAGCACAACTTATCCCAGAGCCAATTCATACTCCACTGTTTACAAAAATCTCAGAACAAATGTATTTGTCAATCAACAAATAAATCAATTGTGATGTACCATATTTGCATTTTTTGAAGAATGAATTTTCATGTCATGAACCTAAATTCGATATTTGTTCATTTCTTTCTTCCATAATCTCATGACCATTCCATTAGAAACTCTGCCTGGGCTCTTTATGCCAACCATACCAATCAAGGTAAACTTCCTTCTGAGATTTTTCTCACAGTTTTCCAAGGTCTAAATTTATCAGAACTGATACCTTTCTATTAATAGGCCTTTAGAAAAGTCCCCTTTCATTAGTACAACCTTTATAGTCCAGGCCAACACATTATGACAGACTCTGTCCTTGAATCCTTGATTCAGGTGATTCATTTTGTGGTCACGTAATATTCCTTGACATCTTTTGCTACTTAATCATATACAATCATTTAACTTTTCACTTACTTCTTTCTTGAATCCAATTGCATTATTTCAAATTCTTCCTCCATACTTTTCAGTAACATGGGAGCTCATAAATACAAGACAATGTTCCAAGTCATTCTTTTGTTCTTTCTCAGGGGAGAAAAAGTATTAAGGGAAAATATCGATGACAACATAGTCGAGGGATTCACAAAGAAAATAATAAAGTGATTAATAGAACTCAAGTTAAAATAGTAATAATAACAATGCATGCTTACATGTTATGGCCAGAGTGAGGTCACCATGTTAAATATAATCGGACCTTTAGAAACAGAAATCCTATCTGAATTTTATAAGCAAGAACATGATATATACTATAACAAAGGGATGAATTACACTAACTCTTCTTTCCTTTAGAGATATATTATCCAACTAACTGCCTGTGCTCTGTTTAGTTTTGTAAAGCCAAATGAGATCATCCATATTCAGGCTTGTTCAACTCCACTCTCTCAAGTA
The DNA here is from genome assembly GCA_035773235.1 of Eospalax fontanierii. Classification (NCBI taxonomy): domain Eukaryota; kingdom Metazoa; phylum Chordata; class Mammalia; order Rodentia; family Spalacidae; genus Eospalax; species Eospalax fontanierii. The sequence goes on from CM069532.1 coordinate 57,661,537, forward strand.
GCAATCAAACAGCTGTCTTCAGTTGCAACTTTGTGACTCATAATACATTCATCCCAAAATGCCCTTGTACATCTTGTAGACCATATCATCATCATCATAATAATAGTAACATTTAAGCATTGTGTACAGTATTTTTCATCTTCAAAGCTTGTTTCAATTCTATAATGCATTGAAAACCTGACAAGTAGAAAAGGTATGGGGAGCTTTTTGTTTTTTCATTCTTTTACGGAAAAAAATTGGTCAGTGGAACAACCCTCTTTACAGCATACAAACCAGAGAGGGTCTATATGTTAGCATGGCTATGTATAAAAGATGAAACTGCAGAGCTTGGAATTATCAGGGTGATATTACCTCTCCTTTCCACGTAAACAGACTTGCGATCTCTCAGCTCTTAGAGAAGTACTGCTAATGTGATTCTTTCATTGGTTGAAAAATGTACGGCAGCAGTACCAAGCTACTGCTTGAGACAAGTAGCTCGTTAAACTTCATCTTATGAAATAAACCAACGATTTTCTTGGTCATTTATGAAATGTCCAAAGTCTTGCACATTCAGGTTTTGTAATAGCTCTGTGTATTCAAGCTATTTTCTTTCATTCCAGGTGCATTATCCTTACCAGTCACTGGATTCCCTTTCACATCACTCTGTTTGCAAGCTCTTCTTTCTGGAGCTCATACGATACACATTTTCCCCCAGTAGATCCTTGGAGCTCCATCATTGTTTTAGGTACTCTTCATTCTCTATAAGAATCACAATCTTCTGAAATTTCCTCAGGGTATGGAAGTTAAAGGAGAGGAGAAGAGAGAAGAAGAGAGGGAGAGGGAGAGAGAGAGAGACAGAGAGAGATAGAGACAGAGATCACTATTTACTTTGTTCATAGTTTTCTTTATGTACCATCTAATTATTATTAATTTCTATTATCTATGATCCAATTCAATTTTGTCAAAGATATTATGAGTTGGTCATTTATGTATTACTGATCTTGCTAAAAAAGTTACCAAAAGCTATACCAATTTGCTTTATTGAAATTAACACATAACATGGTTTATTGTAATAAAATATTGTCATGAACCACTGGCTCCCCTGACTACAGGTAGGCTATGAGAGCTGCGGATTCAGGCTTGCACTGTACAGGAAAGGATAATTGCCATAATGAGTTGTAAGCACCAGTCTTCTTTCTTGCTGCTGGGCCTTAGCAAGAGACTCCCAACCTCTTTGACTGCTTCCCTTCCGTTGGGGTATGTTGTCCTTCCACTCTGCCATCCTGTATTTATTTATACAGGAGGTTGAGAACACATTTTTCACTGAGAAAATTTCCTGATCCTCTACAGATGCTCAGCAACCTTAACCTGGGTCAGAACCAAAGGAAAGGAGACAATGATGTATGACAACTTCTAAGTAACCTTCAAGTTCATAACAGAATAGTTTGCTTTCAACTTTCCACAGATATTCTTGTTTCTATACTTAATAGATTTGTATTATTTCTATAGTTGTTTCCAGTCCTTTCAGGCCTAGTCACATTGAACATGTTTCTTACTATTGGCAATTTACTGTAATGTTGATATCCATCTGCAAACTGTATGACAGGTTTTCCTGTCTCTAATTTTTAAGAAACTAAAGGAAAATGAACCTACAATATATTTATATAACAAAGTACATTCTTATTTAGCATTTTCTTTGTGTTTTGGCCACTTTTTCTCTCACAAATAGATATTTCATTATAGGATAACTAATTCAGAAAGAGAATTTTGGAAGGAAAAGTAATAATTTAGTAAAATTTGAATGCATTACCATGGGGCTGAAGAGATGACTCAGAGGTTAAGACCACTGGTTGCTCAAAGAGAACTGGGTTCAATTCCCAGCACCCACAAGGCAACTAACAACTGTCCATAACTCCAGTTCCAGGGAGATTCAATGCTCTCTTCTGACCTCTGTAGGCATTTCAGGATACTGGTACATTTACATGTACACAGGCATTATACTCTGACACTTAAAATAAAAATAATTTAAATATTTTTAAAAAGAAAATGTGAATGTATTACTTTACATTTAGCCTCACTGAGAATTCTGACTGATGAGACCTTAATCCTGAGCTGTTCTGCTACTATATTGCTGTGCCATTTTCTGAGTCTTCAGAGCATAAGCTCATGTTTTCTCCTCAAATGATTTGAGCATCACATTTAATTTTAAAAACATTTTATTATTTATTGGGGTGGTGAGGCATTTTCCATTTTCCACAGTGGTGTGTGTGTGTGTGTGTGTGTGTGTGTGTGTGTGTGAGAGAGAGAGATAGAGAGAGAGAGAGAGAGAGAGAGAGAGAGAGAGAGAGAGAGAGAGACTTAGAGACTTGCAAGGAATTAGTTCTTTTGCTCTGCCATGTGTGTCCTGGGGATCAAACTGAAGTCATTAGCTTGATGGAGAGTACTTTTTATAAACTGAGTCAGCTCACTGAACCTTCATTTGAATAATTTAGTTGCAGAGTTATAAAGTTACTCTGCTCATTTTTGCAATCCCATGAAAGTCTTTATAGGCTTGGATTTAGAATTTGGGAATAATATCAAAAAGCCTGAAACTATACAACAAAATATTGTACATCATTCTTACAGGCAGGCCTGAGGATTGTAATGGCACATGGGCTGTGAGTTACCCTTTGGCAAGTCCAAATCTCTATTGTAATGAGATGTAGTGTGTGTAAGGTTTACTATGCTAGTATTTTTTTTTCAATCCAGCTGCACATAGCAACTTTTGCCTACCATGCAATGTCTTATGCACACTCCATCATGGTGACTGAGTCACTTCACACCTTTAGTAAGCATCCAAATTTACATAATGAACATATAGAGTCACATTTACTAAACCTCTTATATTTTGTATATGTTAGAAATATTCTTTGATATTATCAGACCATAGACAAGTTTATTAAATACTTATGGTGTTATGATCAGGATTTTAAATACATAATAGAAATGTTTTCAGTTTTAAAGAAAACGCTGACATCTTTTGATTTAATTTAAATTTTCTTCATATTTTGAAACTCATCACACTCTGGGGAATCTGCCCTGATAAACCTGCATTTTTCAAGATGTGATTATTTTAGCTACTACCTTTTCTTATTCTTTTTTCCTTCTACCTTTTTTGGTACAAGCTCCATCCCTTTGAATATACATTTTAAAACTTTCGTCTTTACCTGACATAAATGATCTGAATTTCCACTCATCCAATTTTTTATATATACCACTTGTGAACTTCAGTCTTCCTACATAGTTTGAATTTGAGTTGCTCATGGAAACTAAGAGTAATGTGGTTCTATTTTTTATTTAACAGGAAAATGAGTATTATCAGGAGGTATAGCTGGTAGAGTCTTCCTCAGCTGAGCAAGAATCTTTATTTTCTCGGTAAAACAATCTTTCCTAAAGACTCTAAGAATCTTCTACCAATTGCTCAATTTCTGAGTCTTGCAATCTATGTTTAACTAAGTCAGTAAGGAAAGGATGATACTAGCCTTGTGTAAGTATGCTATTTAAATGTGTTTCTTTATACTAAATCAGGTAAATAGATCTCTCTATATGTATACATATATATCACTTATTAAAATTGCATAAATATAACTATGACAAAAAAAGAAAGAGAAAATAAAATGTTTCTGGAATGCACTTCTTCACAGAAACAAAATGTCTTTTATTCTGTATGCTCTCTCTAGAGATTTAGAAATGATTCAAAGTGTTGTGTTCCTTTCTCTGCTCTTTCTTCCACTTTTTTTGGTATCCAAAGAATACTAAGTGGCCATGAGAAATATTTAGAATCAAATAATTGTGGAATTTGGAAGAACTTAAAAATGTGACCAATTGCAAAAATGTTGTAGAAATTCTTTTGTTCTATTAAGTCTGTTTGAACACTCCCAGTGACATGAAAATGATTTCATCATAAGATAGATGGATTCATTATTTTTACCATTTTTTAATAGAAAGAAACATCTTCCCTGGTTTTCTAACATATTTACCAGTCGTTCCTAACTGTGAATTCTAGATCTTTTCAAAATGGATAAGGAGCTTCTTATATGCCAATGGTAGCTCTCACCAGTCCCTTCTAACCTACACACCCCTCTGTAATTTAACCATGAGGCCTTTCTCTCCACCTGGGTCACCTTTGGGCAGGCTCGCATTTGACATTGTCCTTCAATCTGTTGCCTGCTCCTTCCACGTAGCTAGTGCCCAGGTACGCTCTCAGTATTTGTATGTATGATATCAATATCGTTTCCCTCAACTGAACAGGCTGTCAATTGAAACAATAAATAGTTTCACATTTTCATCTGTCATGAACTAGGACATAAATTTGTCACCTAAAATACCACACTGCTCTGTCTGCACATCATAATGTTTTCTGACAGTCTAGTTAATATTGATTAGTAATGACAATCAGAAAGGTTAGTTTGGAAACATTTGTTTTTAGATTCCAATTGAGAATTTCTGGTAATTATTACTGAATATTCCCACTTATGAATATGTTATTTATTTGATAACATAATCTTGAATTTGACTTGGATTTGTCAACGTTTCTTGAATGGAGTTGATGAAATTTGCTTTCCCCCCTTTTAGGCATTAGGACACTTTCACATCTCCAGTCTTTTGGCACTTCTGCTGTTATCCGTGATTTCTTAAAGATTACTGACAGTGGTTTCATCATCTCCAAATTCTTTCAGCACTGTGGGATATTATTCACAAGGAGACTTGAACTCATTTGAAGTGCTAGGTACTTTCTACTATCTCCTCATCTATCCTGGAATTCAATTCCTTCTTAACGATGTTTGTTCTAGCCTTCCAGTTTGAAGATCTTGCCTCTTGATAGAAAGGTTGGGGGTGAGGGGGTTGAATAGTTATACTTATTTTTTTGTCTGACATTACGAAATCTTTCCTAAGCAGTGAATACAACCCTTGTTCATGTTCTAAAACCAAATAACAATATTAGCCAGAAAAGCAAAAGCCTATTTTTATTTTTAACATTTTCCTGATTAATCATTAGTAGTACTAATAATGTTAATTATTGCATTAATTAGATTTTCTTATACTGTGGCAACTAAAGAATCCATAAAGTAGAAATTCTTGAAAGAGCTAGCATTTGGGACAAATCCATGATGACAGATGAATTCCAAATTATTCTAAGGGATATGAAGATCTCTAAAAGTTATATTATTTTATTTTAATTCTAAAATTTGGTAAATACAATATTAAGAGATAGGTTTGGTTTCAAACTATAGAATAACATTCCATTGTGAAAATTTTCAGTCTTTATTGGTGGTTTGAACTTTATGTGTTTAAAAGTACACTTTTTAGAAATATTCTGAAAGATTAGGAAACTTACTTCCTAAACCCTTTATAGATTTTGTAATTACTTAGCAGCTCGGAAAACACTACTGATGCATGTTCTTGCAAGAGGTGGGATCCGTCTTTCTGGTTCACTGATATCTGAGTAAAGAAAAATGTTTTAACATCTTTAAAACAGTTTCCAAACAGGTTATAGGAAACTTTGTTTTTTGTTTCCTTTTTCAATATTTAAAAGATGATATGCATTGATTTCTTAACATACGGTTAAATAGATTTATTTACACAGATTTTTCTATACTAAATATGTGTCAATATGTAGACATTTTTGTATAACTCTCTGTCTAAAGGAAACATTAATTAGCAGCTATGCATACAAATAGGCACTTTCATTAACTCTTTTTAAAAACTATATATAAATATCTTGAATTTCTGAATAAATTGTTAATATTTTAGAGGAATGTGACTTTATTTTTACATATAGACATCAGTCAGTATAATTCATTTTCAGACAAGGTAGCTGGAAAGTTTAAGTTCTTAAAGAAAAAATTAAAATATATGCAATGTGTTGGTAAAAAGCAACAGTACTTTTAATAATTGTTTCTCATATTAAATAATATATGTTAACCCATTTTTTCTGGAATCTCATGTATACTAAATGATTTTTGACAATGGTTACTCTAACACTAAAAGTGTGTACAAACACGAGGCCATTTTTCAAAATTATAAGTCTGAAAGAGCACTAAAAAATCATCATGGTGTGATGAAATGAAGTGAATAGTATTGAACCCAGCAGGAATAGTTATGATACCATATATCTAAACATAGGATAAATCATCTTCTAGAACATAAAGAGGGCTAAGAAGCTATGGAAAGGCTTATACACACGCTGATGGATATCTTCCTGCGATGTATGGAAGGGGTTCTCACCAGACACCAGGAAATACAACTAAACATTCACCAAGAGCCCATGGGATTTAAGTCCATTGCTTGCAAAGACATTCTTCTGGATCAGGCTTAGTCCAAGTAGGCTGTCAACGTGACTTATGTCACCCTTGCTCTTTTGCTGCCCCTGTGATTCTCCCTCTGTGTGGTTTTATTTACTTCTCGGCTTGCCTGCATACTTTTTCCCTACTTGGTAAGGTTGCTGATGGTAGATTTTCATATATTTTGTTTATCTCCGACATCTGTAGTTGTCAGGAAGAAATTATTCTAGTATTAATTCACCTTTTGTAAAGCGCTGTCTTTTGGTAGCACTTCAGCAGGAGCAGGCTAACATTGGTATAGATTAGTTTGAATCATTCTATGCAGTGTCTACAAACTGCAGGTAAATAACTTGCAAGCTATCTCACATTTAATACCCCTGGATACCAGGAAAAAGAAGATGGCTGTATGTTCTGATAGCATAAGCTATGGGTCGTTCTTTTGCTGCTGGATCCACCTTACTGCTTAGCACACAGTAGGCACACAAAAATATTAATGCATTAATTAACCAGTAAAAATGGAACATTACACGGATGCTTCATAGCATCTGTATTCCACCAATCTAATAAAATTGTGCCAACTATAAGGAAAATTTAATTATTGCTATTCTGATCTACACAGCCAGTTTTCTATCTCTTTTGTTCTATTGTTGTAAAATACAACGCTCTGGGGTTGGAAAGAATCCCAGATGCCATTTTAAACACTAGAAAGCTGAAGTTCACAATCATCTGATTCATAACTAGAATGTAAAAGTATTAAAGACGAAGGCCAGGGGGCTGGAGGGATGTCTCAGCAGCAGTTAAGAACATTACTGATTCTTACAGGAAACTGAGGTCAATTCCCAGCATTCACATTGGGCAGCTCACAACAACCTTTAACTCCAGTTCCATGCCCAATATCTCTGGCCTACATAGGCACCTACACACACGCACACACACACACACACACACACACACACACACACACACAAGACCAAAGTCAATATAAATATTTGCATTCTTACTATATGTGAAGCTGTTCCAAAGAACAAACTGGGCAAAATCCCTTCCTTTCTAGAATTTCCATCTGGTGCTCCCTACCAAAGAACGTGGTCCACAATGGATATGTTACATATACATTAGCTTTATGACTATTGCTCACCTAGTTGACTATGAATCTGGCATTTCAATTCAAGTTTATCATTGCCTAATATTTTAAATGTTGTGAAGTACTGTGCTGCTTCCCCAACATTTACCTAAACTATAATTTTCTAGGCAAATAAAAAAAAAGAATTTTCAAATTGTACTTAACCTTTGGTAATGGTCACAACTGAATTTACCATAGGCAGAACCTACTTCTGGATATACAAAGTCCAAATAAGACTACATATATATGCACAATCATTATATTACCATATATTTACATATGAAATAAATATGAGTATGTGCATATAATTCACTTAAGCATTCAATAAATCCATAAGCATGGTTAGTTCCAAAATGAAATTCATTTAAAAAAGCAAAACATATAGTTAACTAACGACATGGATTTTTTTTTTTTTAACCTTAGAGCTGCCTGACTCCAAAGCCCACACCAAGATCACAGTACTTACAAGGAATCCTGTATTACCAGCAAATCTTCCAGGAAATTAACCTTTAGAGTGTGACTTACTCCTGAAGGGATCCTAAGGCTACTGTGTTACATTGCACCTGGACTCTTCAGGTGCTCATCTGAGGGAATTCCACTGAAACCTGAAACAATTTTCAATGCCAGAGAGAAAATCAAATGCTGGGTAAAACCACCGACGTAGACTACAGTCTTGAATCAGAGTCAATAATGATTTCTGTTTCACTTGTAAAAGTAATGTGAGCTATCTAGCAGGAGCCTGTGAGTTTGAGTCTCCTCAAGAAATTAATATTCCTGCTTTCGAACGAAAGTGATTGCCAAATCCCGTAGACATAAATCTTCCTGGAACCCTGCTGCACTGGAATTTGTGAACATACTCTCTTAAAACACTCACTTCCCTAGGCTCCCCACGTCCTGGTGTCCTCTGCACCTCTGAGTGTTCTTTCTTGGTTTCTTTCCCTCAATCACTGTGCTTCCTAGCCTTCTTCTCTTAAGGCAACATTCTCTCCCAATGTAATAATGCTCCTGGTTGTGATTTCAACTACTGAAAATATGACAGGGGCATTCATATCTTTGTCCTGATCTTTCCTTTTATCTACAGATGTGTGAATCCAAACATCCAATGAGCATTTTTCCATGATCTCATATTTTCTTGCCTTAAAATTAAAATTATCATCTCCCCCATCTTCTCCACTGCATCTGTTCTTTATTCTGCATTTGCTTTTCGGTGTGTCTGTACTTGGTTTGCATTAGCCTTTGAGTAAAATTTGAACCATTGTACTGATGCCTATGGTGCTTCATGTCTGTGTTAACCTAGAAGCAAAGATCTATAAGGCCTCAGCCAAGCCTTTTATTCTTCCAGCCTTGGCTCTTCTTCTTAACAGTTCTCCAAATCTCTCCCATCATCTAGTCCTATTTAGTCCAGGTCAGTGCTTTTTTAAGAGAGTTGGTTAAAAATAAATTCTGATTTGGCAGCACTGGGGGGAGGGGTGAGATTTTCTCCCATGCTGCATTCCTGCTACTGGATATGGACCACACTTAGAATTCACCTCTGCCTTCATCTTATTACCCACAGGCATTTCCCCAGTGGCAGAAAACCTTTACTTTGATTCTAGAATAAATAAAATTGACCGCGTCTTCTGTTTAAAGATTTTATCAAGCATTAAGGAAAATCCATATTTCTTCCAATAGCTTCCCTGGTCCATGGAAACTTAGTCCCTGTCCACCTCCCCAGACTTACTCATACAGTCTCAGAGTCTGCAGTTCAGAGTTCTTCTCATGTGCCCCCTTCTGTCGAAGGTCTCCTCAGCAGCATCACCTTTCCTTCCTCACCTGTCCCTGAATATTCACTTCCACAAGTACGTTCCCCATTTCCACAGCACAGTCTTCTGGAGGTTAAGGGTCATGTCTTAGTCATTCCTGTAACCTACTTAGGTCAAGTCAGAATTTGCATATGCTTTATATTCAGCATCTGTTTGCTGAGTTAAACTGAATATATTCCAGTTTTCCACTTTCTACTTTTAAAAGTGTATCAGCCTCTTGAAGGAAAAACATAAATATACCATCATATTGTTAATGGAAAATTACAGAATAGGACTGAAGCATTGGAGAACTTTCAGAAACAGTGGCAGAGAATTATCCAAGAAATTAATTAGAAACTTTCCTTTTCTGTGGCACATTCTGTTCATGTGTCTTAAATAAATACCCTATTCTTTTAAATATCTGATAACATCAAAAAAGTATATCACATTAACCTGACAGCAGCATTACTTTGATGAAGAAGTTTATAATTACAACTGACCAACAGTGTGAAAAGTGAAGGCTGAGTTGAAAGTACACTAGTTAACATCACATAATTAATTCAAAATAATTGAAATGTAAAGCAAGTAAAAATATGGTTTCTAGCAATCTCTATAACATACCACAACATTACTTTTTTACAAAAGTGGTGTTAATTTTAAGCAATGCCATTCTGGTTTTAATATGCAGATGTCTTACTTGAAAGGCATAATGAATTCAGTCCAAACACTCTGATGTCAGTTACAATCACAGATGAGGTTAAAAAATACAAAGTTTGGATTTCATTCTGTCGGACTACATGACTTACTCAAATGCGCAGGTATGACAACCTTCTCATTGGTAAATCAGCAACTGTGCATTTCATCCTGCTCCTGCAGCATACCAGGAAGAGTTCATGATTGATGACCTGTAGAAAGATTAGAAGGAGGAAAAAAATACGCTACTCCCGCTTCTTTACAGCAGACTGAATTTCCTTCAAATAATGTATTCTTCAAGCTGTTTGGGTGGTTTGCATGTAAGAAAATTCAGTTGCTTTTAGTCTTCTCTCCATGAGGAAATACAAAGTGGAATATTTGGTACATGGACAGACAATACGTATGATGATGTCCAATTTCTCTCCTTAAGTTAATGCATTTCTGGGATTTAAAAAAATTGTTTAAAATATAGGTAATGCTTTTAGTAGTTATTTAAGGTGTCATGAACCAGACCAGTTCTTATTGAATGATAGGTTGATTACATTATTTTCAGATTTGTCCACTGCCTTTTTCTTTTTGCAGTAAAAAACAAAATACATTATATAATATGTCCTTGCAGCTTAAGGCTTTGCTTTCACCTTTTCCAGGAGAAAATCTTTAATTCTCCTCACCTACATTCCTTTGAGTGGTGAGGTTACCCCCAAGCTCCCCTGTATCTTACAGCCAGTCTTTTCCCCTTTTTCCTTTCTTTGTGCAGAGGGCATGTGTTCATTGAAAGATTCTTACTGCTTTGTAGAATTCAAATAAGCTTGATTGACCCACTTTAAACTTTTACAAAGGGGACGAGAACATCTTAGTGGAAGCCTCTTAAAAAATAACTTGTTCAGGTAGAGTTTAGGTTGTGATACTTGACAGGATTAAAATACTGTTGAAGGATACTTAGCAATGTATTTATATTTACTCTTAGTTGTTTGGAAGTTGAAAACAATGCTGCTTTCTGTCCCAAAGACATTAAGGTAAAGTTACTACTAAAGGGCCATTGCCAACAGTGGACTTATTGGAAAGCAGTCTTCAGAGTGTTGAAATGGCTAGTAAAAAGGAAAGGTTAAAACATTTGCCTGCACTGGGACCACATGCAAGTTCTTTCTAGAAATGATCTTCTTGGTGAATGTCAGCTAATTAACGTTTGCCCACCCTGCTTTGGCAGAGAAGAGTTTAATTAAAGTATATTTGCATCTACATGGCATCTTTTATCTAAGAATATTTATGAAGTTTGCGTGAGACAAAGGAGCCAAGTAAAATGAAACAAGGAAGAAGGAAAACAGCGGTTCTCAGAAAATTATTTGTACTGACAGATTTGCATCGGGATATTTTAGTGACATGAAAACTACCCTGAAGTTTAAAATTATCTGCAAATTGTCCTTTACAAGTAATTTCCTAAGAAATATTTAATCAACAGATTATGAAGGTGAGTGGGGTCATTTTAAGCTTGCTTCTTTTGGGGGTAAAAGAGTTAAAATAAAATGTACTTGCAACTCAAAATCTGTGAAGGAACCAAACGACAAAACCAAATTAATTCCAAGAACTAGAGAATCATATCCAGTAGCAATAACAATAAAATAAATGTTGACTATCTGACATGTGGTTTAATTTTTCATAAAATTACAGGACATCTAATATTGAAACATATACAATTTAATAAAAATATTGATGATGTTGGAGTGTTTGCTTTTCTAAACAATTTCTCAAATAACTTCTAGTGGGGAAGGAAATCGTGTGGCAATTCAAGAACACGCTGCAGCATACCAGCCCTTTGTGTGTTTAAATCATTGCTGAATATTCATTTAAAATAGCAATCATAACAAATTGCATTCTTCTTGCATAAAGAGAAAGTTCTAATAACAAACTGCATTAGTAATGATCTTATCCTTCTATTCCAAATCTGCACAACTCCTCCACCTTCTCCAAATGCAATGACTTCCAATTCTACCTCCCAAATCCCATCCTCACTGCAGTGTTTCTTTCTCATTGGAAAAAAGCAATGAAACAAAATAATACAAACATTTCCCCCTCTAATTCACATAGCTGCATTAAATATCTTGACCAGTGATGTTGGGTCTAATTCTTCACCTAAAGCCACCTCACCTTTAGATATTGATGATCAGATGCTGATCATCCATTTTCCTGGCAAAGTGATACATATACAGCACTTAGCTCCCAGTATGTGCTAGAAAAAAACTTTAGTTATGATAACAATGATGGTGATGAAAATGATTCTAGTTTGATAGCAAATGCAAGCATACATGGTGCAAGTGGTAGTCAGTATCCTCTGTCCTAATTGCAAGCAGTATTTATTTCTAATGCATAGAACATATTACACATTTTCTCTTCAAGGTCTTGTATCATGGGCATGTGAAGTACGTAAGAAATATATACTAGCAGTTAATATGTTCAATACACTAGGCAGATTTTCAGTTAACTTACAGAAATTTGATTTTCTTTTTTTTCAAGTTATGAGTTAAATATTTAGTCTCGAGCTTCAAAAACTGAAGTCTAGCCTACAGCACGAATCCACTTGTCCCACATCAAAAGTGACTGAGCAGTCTATTGAAGCAACAACTTTAAAATTTCAGAAAGTGGCTGAGGGAAAACTACCGTTGTACAGGAGAATCTGGAGGCATGTTTACGGGTATATTAGTCTCTGAAGTACACGCTTCATGTACTAGTTTGCTAAATTAATATTTAAACCCTTAAAAATAATGTGTCAGGTTAAACATATTTTTCTATGCCCCAGAAAGTCACAAAATATTGAAGGTACATGTGTGCTGTATAAATGACTATTTTTAGTGACATTTTGTTCCGAAGTTCTCTCTAAATTGAATTCCAAACTCTGTCCTAAGAGCATTGTTTTCTGGGAAAAAAAATCTGGTTACAAAAAAATAATTGCTTAGGAACAATTCCATACAAACACTCAGAGAGTCTACTTGTCTTGGTAACTTTTAAAAAATTGGGAACCTGTGAAATTCAGAAGGGAGCACAGTTTCTATTGCCTACAAAGATTTTTAAATACAAAAATTAGGCAATGTGGTCTGCAGAATCTTTGTTGTGTTCATTGTATCAGTCTGAAAGTTAAGAGGAAAAACCACCTTGGCTAATTGTTAAAAGGAACACACTATAGCTGTAACTTGCCTCAAAGAAAGTTCTGTGTGCATTTGCCAATATTTTGATGATGGTAAAATCTTAATCAGCTTAAAAATCATTCTCAGGCAAGACTTTTTATTTTATTTTTTCCTGCTTTTTTTTTTTTAATCCAAAATAATGCTCTAAGGAGACAGAAATGACCCCATTCTCGACTTTGGGGAGTAAGGGACAATGTGTCAGTCCTGTGTATTAGTCAAAAATGAAATTTCAATTTAAAAATATGAGAATAAAGCTTTATTTTTTAAATCATTGCATTAACTTCTTTAGGAAGAAAAAGCTCTCAGCTTAAAAATTAACCAGTGTCTATATTCTTGACAATACTTTACACACTTCTATGAATAAATGCTCCTTTTGAGCTCTAACAAAAGCCACATACTTGGTCTCAAGTGACTAAGACAAACTGGTCAGCATGTTTTGGGTCAAGCAGCTGAGCCAGCCCAGAAAGCTCCTGCTTGAGAACATGGGGCTGACATGAGTTTTGATAGGAACAAATCAGGCTGCTCTAAGCAAACAGTATTGGAGACAGAGCTGCCTGTCTCCAATTCTTTTAGTAAAGTTTAGGTCCAGTTAGAATACTTGCCAAAATAACTGTTCATAGGATCATTCCCCTTACTCCTCGAAAAGTGCTCATCTGTCTAAAAAGGATGCCATTGCAATGTGACTGCTTTTTAAATGTTGTCAGCTACTTAGAATGATGGGACAGTCTTTGTTTGTCAGTTCATTAATTTATGTAAGATGTGTGTATGGTCAGATTCATGAAGGCAATAAATCTCTTTTGTAGAGACAGATAATTACTTTAACATGGCAAGACACAATGACATAGAACATAATACAAAGCAAGCTTAGCATATGCATGATAGGAAACAATAGAATCCAAGTATTAATAGTAAATACAAAACAGTCCTCAATTACATAATCATCGAAGAGCACACATTTAGAAGTTGAGCATTTGATATTTTCTCCTTCTAACAAGCTTGCCTTCTTGAGAGATCGTTTCATACATTAAAATTCCGCTAATGCCACCGTATTCCGATCTCTGGGGAGCCCTTTCCCCTCTTGAAAATATTCTGGGGTTTCACAAAAATCGTTTGCCTGTCTCACTGGATTGAACCTCAAAGACTCCTTTGACGCAAGTGTTATTTTGACCACGTGAACATGGTTTCCATTTTTTAACTAGATTAAAACATGCATGAACAAACTGCTCATTGAACTTTAATGTTGCTTTGATGGCTTACAGATTTTTGTTTCATAGATGGTTTTCCCCATACATTCTAAAAGTGAAATGATACATTGTAATTTGAATGATAATTTTGTTTTGATGATTTAATTGATAGCAGACAGAGGGATGCAATCCCTGCTTTTCCATTTATGTTTTCCCCCTGTTGAACAGATGAGACAACGAGGGGTTTTATAAGCATCTGAAAACAATTAAGGGATGTTACACTAAACTGTATTTCCTTTACCTTCGCCCCGGCTTTTCTTGAGGAACTATATGGTAATCCTAGTTCACAAAAAAACAACTTCTTGTCACTCAGAATCCGGGCCCTGGCCCTTCTTTTAGTTAGTTTAGGTGATGATTAAAGGCAATCTGCCCACGTTAATTTTCATGACGCCAGGGAAAGTGTTCCCACATCTTTCATTGTTGTCATTCCAATGGTCTTCATTTCATTCCCTTCACCTAGGCAGAATACTCTAATGTATCTCTCTTCCCACCTCCCATGTCTCTCCTTCCATCTTTCATTTTTTTCTCAGATCAGCATGCTTGATTTTGCAATGACACTGTGTTTAGAAGACCTGCTCGTCTTTGTATGGACATGTGAAAAAAAAAATCGATTTGGGAAGGGAGCACTAGGAGGCCAAACCTGTGTTACCTTTGCTTAGATGACATCCCAAATGGTCTGTGACTTTCAGTGTGGAGGATCCTCAATAGATAGGGGAAAGAAAATGAATTCCAAAATGTCTCTTTTGGCTTCAGTCCTAACAGCTTCGAGCTAGCAGAAAGGAACCTTCTATTAGCAAACTGAAAATCATTCAAAATGCACTCACGGAGTGCTTGTGTGTTTATGCTAACAAATATAAGATCAATGAAAGGAAAGAACTATACATCTAAGCGGACCTCTTGCCTTGAGTTTCTCTCCGTTGTTCTCTACAGAATGCTGTAAGCTTGGAAAGTCTTAGGATATTCCCTAGGCAAGTGCTTTTTACTAAATCTACTTCTAATTTCCTCTATTGACCATTATTCCTCAACATCAGGAAAGCCTATCATTAAAAACATTATTGAGTTTTTGTGCATTTCATATAATAGATCTTAATCAAATTTGAAAGTCTGTACTATTGATAGTTGTATAGACTTTCTACTGAAATTTCAGTAAAACAGAAGATTTTTTTCGTTATTGTCTTTGTGAGGCATAAAGGAATTTATAGGGATTGAGGAGATGGCTTGTCGCATAATCATGAAGACCTGAATTCAGACCCCCAGCAATGTACACCTATGTAAAAAGCCAGGTACAGCCAAGTACAGCAATGTACACCTGCAATCCTAATACTCTGGAGGTAAGATTCTAGTACTTGGGCTAGGAAGATCTCTGGAATTACTGGCTGACTCAGCAAGTTCCAGATTTAGTCAGATAAAGAGGAGAGTCATAGAGGATGCTGACTTAATAAATGCCTATAAATATTGCAAAAAGTTGCTCTGAAATTCTGCACTTTGATTAAGTACAATTTACATGTCATACACCTGTAGAGTACACAAGAGTTGTAAGCCTGAAGAAATTTCACAAGCGGAACACACTCATGTGTCCACATTCAGATCGAGGAATAGAACAATGTGAACTACCTCTGGACTGCTGGTCCCTACTCTCAGCCAATTCAGCAGCTACCCTGAATTTTAGTTCTTGTTTCCATAGAACTTATTAGTTTATTATGAAGTGAACATCAATTTCATAAACCACATCAAGAAACCGAGTTACTATCACCTCAAACACTTCCACACACTCCATGCTAATCCCAGCCACTCCCTCCCTTCAAGGGTAAGCCTGTCCACAAAACCACAGTACTCAGTCGCTTGTTCCCACTTTCCTGATTTTGTTGTGCAAGCATAGATCTTAAGACATTGTAGTATAAACTATCTTTGTTTAAATTTCGACAGCTCTGATAGTTCTTTGAGCATCTTTATATAAACAACTGTATAGAATATTGATTTGTGTTTGCTTATTATTGCCAAACTTTAGACTTGCCACTGCCTACTGAGAACCTTGTTATTAAAATCCTTCAAGAGGCAGAAATTAAAATGCCCTAGTGGTCTGGAAGAAGAAACAAATCAGAAACTAGCACTCTCGTTCCCCTCCTGAATAGTCCCAGGAATGGAAGCAGCAGAGAAGAAAAATTAACTGACTGACTTTTTCCCTCTGGGCTAATTTTTGATTACTGACAGATAGATTTGCATTTTGCCTGTTTGTTCCTTACCTGGTATATGAATGAACAGAGAACTCCAGTCTCTAGTCTTGACAGTCCCCTTTACCTTATAAAGAACATTTATTCATCACCTCATTAAAATGAATAAAATGAACAAAATATAAACAAGCTAGATGACAGTAGGGGTGGTCTTGTATTAATTCTAAACTAGAAGACGAGATTGCCCCGGGAACAGACAGATGATGAGAATCAGTGGCCCTCGCAAGTGCATTCTTTTAGAATTAGTTTTTTATTCAAAAATGGGTCTGAGAGACAGGAACAGAGTGATTGGAAGTTGAGGAGAAAGAAATAACAATAACAACAACACACACACAGAGAAAGAGAAAGAGAGAGAAATAACAACAACAACACACACACACAGAGAGAGAGAGAGAGAGAGAGAGAGAGAGAGAGAGAGAGAGAGAGAGAGAGCTCCCTACCAAGTGTGCTCATTGCACACAGTATTTCTTTTGGCAAAGTTTAGACATGTCTTTCTAGTTAACAAATGTATTCTGCTGTCAGCTCCTTTTAAGAATTATACTCCTAGCTCCATGCCAAATAACCTCTTTAAATATTAATAAATAACTCAAGGTATCTTAGAGAGTCTGTGCTTGAGGAATTATGCTAATACTTTCAATGGAACTGACAGAGGGAAACCCCCTTTAGGTATCTGCTCCCAGGAGCAGGCTTCTCCAAAGGCAGCTTCCAACTGTTGCACTCCTACAACCAGGGGAACAGAAAGGAAGTTAGTTTCCTTTATCCCATGTTGTGCACAGACTCACTGCAGGCCCCTCCTGAACCCTATGATTTCATTGTCAGATTCCTCCATTGTAAATTTCAAACCAGGCTGTCCTGTTCCTCGCTGTAAGACTAATATCATGACGTCTGCTGCTTAGATAAACAAGGAGAGAGTCCTGTAGATAGCTGGAAGTACTATGTAGATCCAGTTCTACCACCTGTGCCCCTGTGATAGGACCTTTCAGGATCCTTTGGTTAATCCCCATGACATGGGATAAGTCTTGGCTTTGCTTGCAGTCATCTTAACCTGTTTATGTGTGTGTTCCTGGGACTTTATCTCAGTCAGCTGATTTTCTTTCTTAGCCTCTCACAGGTTCACATGAGCCAAGGCAAACATATTTTCCTTTGGTCTGAATTATCTTTAAAATATTCCAGATTATCTCATTAGCAGATCAGCCTTCCCACATTGACCCTGTCCAAGGGATACAAACAACTTTGGAGATATTCATCAGCTACATTTCATGACATCACTTGAAGTGGGATAATTGACAGAGGAGAACCAAGATTCAGGGGATCCTCTGAAAGTGACACTTGCCTTAGCCTTCCGCATAGGACAGCAGTTGGGAAAATGTTGATTCATCTCTGGCTTCCTCTAGCACACTAGCAAAACTCATAGCACAGTCTTTGCTCTACCTATCTTATTCACCTGAAAAAATCAATACATTAATTAATTACTTCCTAGTTGCATTAATATTTCATTGAGAAATTATTGACTTTAAAAGTAAAGCAGATAACACATTTAAATGTTTCCAATTTTGTCTGGAGTTGAGAGTAGAAGGCATATAGAATATTATTATTAAAGATTAGAAAATTACTATCCACAGTAAAATATATAATTAGATAATACTATGCAAATGTCTGTTTTTACGGAGTTATTTGTACTAGTGGCTGCTCTTAAAATCTGTTTTTCTCACAGAAAAACTTCCAGCATTACATATGAGCTTCTTCATACCAACTGCCCAACTCTCTGTCTCTCTAGGCACCAACTGACTGTCCCATACTTTAATTCACTTCAGACGTAAATCTTCCAGATAGCATCAGGTGCCACAGGTTAAGGGCTAGGTGGCAATCACTTCACTTGGCAGTTGCAGGACAAGGCTGAATCACCTTGACTTCTCACCCAACCACCTGTCAAATGGAGGAACTTGTGATGCTGTCTTTGAGTTTACTGCTTTCATAAAATAACTCACAGCACTCGGGCCCTTACTACTTGAGGTTTATGATGGAGGATATTATAAAGGATACAAATGTCCTGTCAGGTAGAGTTACACTGGATGAAGTCTAGAGGCCTCCTTACCACTTGAGTGTTATATACTTCAATACTCCTGATACTAAACTCATTACCTTTCTGACAAATGGGTGTATCCACCACCAAATTCTTCTGAACCTATTTGTACCCCATATGTTTAAAGGACTTATGAAGGTTCCATCCAGATTTAATGGGCTAAAGATTAGCACAACTTATACTCTATTACCCCTCACCAAATGTTGGGCTGAATCCCACAACCTAACCCTATTGTTTGTTCCTCGGGCCACCATCCTCCAACTAAAGTTATCTAGGGGTTCATCAAGCATCACTTCACTAAACATACAGGACTGGATGAGAGCAGGTTATTGTGAATAATAGACAGTCCTCTCACCTATAGCAGAAGAAGAAGTTCTCAGGCTTTAATTAACTCTTGCTCCAAGACCAGATACCAAGATGAGATACATTTTATTATTGACTCTCCACAAGACAGTTTTGTTCTGAAAAGCTACTGTGAATACTGAATTAGTGAATTTTAAAGCACAGAGCTGGGTTTGTTCATGACACGGCCCCATTTGAATCGACAGGTTAAGATACAACCTTATGCATTGTGTATTTTTTGTTTTTATGTCATTTCAATGTAAAGACATCTTATCTAATATATTGCTGATTTATTAACATTGAACTCATGACTAACAGCATTGTAACTCATGTCTTCATAAATCTTTCCTAGCTCATGTGTTTTCTCCCATATGGAGCATTCTGGCCTTCACACACATAATACTTTAGCCCTTTGCTGTAAGGCATTTTAATCAGTGAAATCAACTAGATAAAATATCTTAAAATGACACTATGAATTTTATTAAAAAACTGAAAGAAGAAGGCAGAATGTTTCCTTGTCAGACCTCAACCGAAGATGCACACATCAGTGGACTTGAATTTTTGCTTCTTTCTATATGTGTGAATATGACCATGAAAGATTCATAAGCACTGACTTCCAAGCTTGCTATTTTGGAAATGGTTTGTCTCTTAAGGGTTTAGGTTGCTGAAAGCTTGGTCCTCAGTGTGGTGAGGCTGGGGTGGTAGAACTTTTAAGAGGTGGGGCCTATTACAAAGTACTTAGCTTCCACTAGCTGTACAATCATGAATGGACTAATGTAATCTTCGGGGGGTTGAATCAAGTCTGATACAAAATTTGCCTTCCAGAAGAATAAGCTTTTTGCAGAATGAGAAGTTATGATATATTCCTGAACTTTTCCTTCTCCTTTGCCATATAATTCTCTCCTTCTCACAAGCATTTCTGATCTCATGCTGCCTATAATGTTTGTTTCCTTATCATTCTTGCTGGAATACAAGGCAGGATAGATAGACTCAGAATCAACGCCAGGATTGGCATTCCAGAATTCCCAGTCCTTGACTGCAATAGCTTTGACTCACTTGTTCTACTTCTCTAGCTTGAGTTTCCTCATCTATAAAATTAGAATTCTAACATCTACTTCTAATAAATGTTGTGACGATTGAGAGAACAAATGTGAAACATTTTATATTCACATTAAGTCCTCAGTATGCATTTGAGTCTTTAAATTCATCTCAGTTTATCCTAACCTCTGTTGCCATATTCGGCTTTCAAAAGTTGTCCCTGGATAGTTTATCACTGTGCTGGAAAATGTCCTTTGATCTTCTGTTGGTCATTCCATGACCTTTTCAACATGGCCTCATTTCCATTTGGCTCTCTGAGGACTCAAGCGCATTCTCTCTCTTCAGCTCCCACCAGACACAGCATGATGCCTGCACTCTCCTTCCTCTGGTCCTGTGACATGAAGACAGTTCTGGAGTGGTTTTTCTTTCTGCTATTCTCCTACCCCATGTATAATCCGTGGCCAACAAAATGCTGTAGATGAATTTCAAATGAGTGAATTAGCTTTTTTATTTCTGTTATCAAACTTTGTACATGTCCATGCCAATTGCCATTTTTCAACCAAACCAAGCTACTCACATAAATATCTCATATGCTCTCTGCTCCCTGCCATAAAGCTTTCAGACTTTGACACAGCCAGATAGGATTTTTCTTTCTTGAGAAACTATCGGCATTTTATTTACTTATTATTATTACTATTATTATCATTTGTTTATTATGTGCACTTCTTCTTTGTAAAGTTTATTTGTGTGTTTATATCATCTGCACTTCAGAATATGTTTTTCCAGGGATTACATGCTATTCGTTTTGATAGCTTCTGTGTTTGACATGGTCACAGATCAGTTGATATTTATTGGGTCCAGTCTGTTGAAATAACTGCATGCTTAAGTTTTTTAATACCGTAGGGAAAGTATTGTCTAGTTAGAAACTGGCACAAATTTACAAATAACACAGAGGAAGAAACAAATTTAGTTCACTAACATAAAAATTTTTTGAGCTAAACTGAAAACAAACAAAACAAACAAATCACAATTGCTATATCTAAGGGAAAATATATATGAATCCATCTAGTGCGCAACTTGATGTAGTCCCATTTCATAAATTCACATTTTATTCTTCTTTCCAATCTCCTACTATTTTATTAAGACAACTATAGTTGTCTGCCAGTGTTTGTGAAGCCTTTATTTCAAACATTCTCATTAATTTAGCTTCTGGGATCTGAGATGGAAGCCACAGAATAACACACAGTTCCATTCTTTCTCAACCTGTTAGAAACAATAATCACAGTCTGACTTTTTCCTTGGAGACTGCTTAAGTGTGTATATATCTCATGCTCACATCTCTTAGTGTGGCATGGGAAACAAGTGTTATTCAAGGACATTCATTCGACTGTACATGGCAGGGATGTGACTGAATTCCAAGTTGCCTAACCTGAATTTCTTTCCATTCCATCCAAGTGTTTTCCTAACAATATTCATCATCAACAGTGAGAAGAGGAGTGTAATCAAGAATATGAAGAAAGCTAAGAGAGAGATTGTAAATAGGTCAGAAATTAATTAGATGAATGTTCTAGGAAGTCATGTGTGGAAGTAAATTTTGGTTCTGCACCACCAGTTAAAAATGAAGAAATTTCATTAATTTGTAGAGAAAAGTATGCATTCTCAAAACTCGAATCTGTAAACTAAGGTCTGTGAACATTTCCATATGGAATCTACCTGAGTGATTCTGATTTAAAGACTGTGTTATACAATGGACGTCACATTTACATCTATCATTTTTAAAGGTTAAAAACACAAGAATAAAATAGTACATTTTTCTTCTTCAAAGTTGTCTTTCAGAATACAGTCTTTGAGTTTGATACAAATGCAATTTTTTTCCCTCTGAGAAAAGTAACTGAGTACATAATTTTTTCCCATTATGGAATGAATAGTATTTTTTTTTCCTAAATTGATTGTTGATTGTCTTAATGAAAAGAATTCAATCACAATAAAGCAATAGAGAAAACTGAAAATAAATCACCACCAACCTCACTGCCCTTCTCGCATCTATGATTAAATATAGAATGTATCCATCCTTCCTTTCTTTTTAAATGCTTTATTTATTATCTTTATTTTAACTGTATGAGTGTATTGCCTGTATGTGTGTTAGTGTACCCATGTTCTGTAGTGTTTGCTGAGGTCAGAGGAGGATGTCAGATCCCCTGGAACTGGACAGACTCTTGTTAGCTGTCATGTGGGTCATGGGAACTGAATCTGGGTCCTCTGAAAGTGCATTCAGTACCTTTAACCGCTGAGCCATCTCTCCAGTCACCTCCTTTCTTTTTATTAGACCTCATGTTCATCATTTCTTTCACAACATTTTGTGTTACTTCCTGGATCCCTCTATCACCTTGATGAATGATGCTGAACTCACCTGCAGACCTTCAGTTCTTTATATATTGAATCCAAAAAGTAGACTTCAAAGGAAACCACATGCATGAATTAAAATCTGTCATGTGAAATAACCCCAAAGTGGCTATTTTCCATTGACAATATTGCTAGGGATTAAATTTGTACTGTTTGCACTAAGCAAGCTGAGAAACACAAAATTTCATAACAGATACACTGAAATTGTAAGAAAATATTCTCCAGTGAAACAAAAAGGATACTATCAGAATATATTACAAAGAAAATACATTTTAATTCCTGGTTGATACATGTTGAAAGATTCTCAAGTCTCACCTCATATGAACTCTGATGAAAATGTACAGAACCACAGCCTTTGGCTCACGTCTATGAATATGAAACATTACCTAATTTGTTTGAAATGTATACAGTTTAGAGTAGGTAACATGCTTTGGCCAAGGAAACAGTAGTTTTAGTTTTATATAAAATCTTTAAATATTTTTCAGTTTATAAAATTAGCTCTTTTACAGGATATTTACAAAGACAAAGGAGATTATTATCGAAGAGGCTATCTCCTTACCCACAAGCTTACCAAAGGCTTTTTGCCTACCACCCTCTATATCAAAACATGAGCAAGGCAAAATCTCTTAAAGTACTTAAATTAACTTATGATTTTAACTATAGTCTGTAAAGCTTCATCAGTTTATTACAAAAAATTATAAATATTAATGCACATAATTTGAATATTTTTAAGGAAGTGCATTTTTTGCTTTTAATTGTGAATATTTTATCTGAATAAGACATTTTAAAAATATCAAAAATAAAAGGGCAGTTGGCTGTATCTCAGTGATATTTGTTTAGCAAAAGTGAAGCCTAGAATTCAATCTCTACCCTTGAAAAAAAGTGAAAAGTAATTTTCTTATGAAAATTAAAATTGGAAAAATATACTAAAATATCAAAAGGTAATACTTAAGTATCAAAAAAACCAACTGGGTAAGATTGACAATTTTAATTTTTCTTCAAGTAGTATGTGTGGCACCTTCCCACATTCTGAAAGCCAGTCTGGAGAGATGAAGCTTTGAAGTCACTACCAACTTATTGTACTTTGTCTAGTCTACAACTCATGCATACAGTGTTTTCAGCAGTAGGGTCTTATTGTCACATTTCGGTAAACAGCCAAGAACAGAGTCAATGGCCAGTACTGCTTATGAATCTGTGAGACCCCTGATCACTAGCTTCAAAGAGGGAGTCTCTTCCTAGCATTTGGCTTTCACTCTGCTACCCTGTGGCACCTGTTAGGGGTAATGTTCCCTTGTTATAAAATAACTCCTTTTAATCTCTTTTCTATAATGTATGTGACTAGACTTTAAAAAGTTTCTATGGTGGTAGATTTCAGTATGGTAGTTATTCTTACCACTTTCTAATTGAACTTAAGGTTTGTTTCATAAGATGGAGCTCATACCTGAAATTGATATCAGGCCTAGGAACCTGCGCTAAATAAGTCACAGGCCATAGGGGTGAGCTTAATTCTCTTATTTTATTATATATTATATTAAACTGACTTCTAATGACTTATTGTTAAACCCATAGTTTAATGCGTCTCTGAACTGTCACCAGAGAAGATTCTTAATGCAGCAGATGGTGATTAATAGAGACCTATAACTGCCCAACCTTCAGAGAACCAGGGGCTGTGGCGTATTTATTCCTGAATAGGATACCTATAACAGACTGCTGCCTCCTAGACTCAGGGATCATTGTGGAGGAGAGGGCAAAAGGATTTTAAGAGCCAAAGGAGGTAGATGATCATAAGGAAAATAGAGTTTTTCAGAAAGCTGAGCAGTTACTCATATGACCTCACAGCAATGGTGATAGCATGCACAAGTTCCACTTAAGCTCAAGCCGGACAAATCCATCCACAGCATGAGGAGGTGAATCAGAAAACTCAATCCTACCTGAAGAACTATTGGCAACTATCACTGCTAGGAGAAGGTCTGTAGTCTCTGTTGAGTGTGAGTTTCTTGGTAGGTTGGCCAGGCTCCAGTGAATAGACCCATCTGGAAGGACATTTGTGGGTGCACATTTGACTCTACAGGCAGATGGGAGAAGGGATCTAAATTTGATCAAATATATTGTATGAAATTCACAAAAATTCAATAGGTATTATCTTAAAGTTACACTAATAATGACATAAATCTTAAAACTTTGATTTTTTTTTCAATGAGATTTACAACTGGTATTTAGATATGAAATATGTACAGAGACACTAGAACAATTTCAACTACTGCAAAAATGTCATATCTCTATGAACTGACTTGTCAATTTCACTTGAACTCATCTCCTGATTAAACTACTTTTAAGGAAAGTTTCAGAGGTATCTGAATAACTGTCAAGATGAGTAATTATCAGGAAAGCAGAGAGATAGAATATAAAAATATTCTTTGGGAATAAAATTTAAATTAGAAGACATATCATAGCATACACTATGATATCTCATAAGGCTATAATATTAAAATATGGCAATACTCTCCTAGTAAAGATAAATATAAGAATAAGAGAGTTTCTTAGTTATAGATAAAAGAGCATCATGAGCTTGAGGCATTAGTGGACTACATAGTCAGATTCTGTCACAAGAAACAACAAAAAGAAATAGTAAAATTAAAAAGCATGACGGGTGACATTTACACAGCTGACAGTGTTTGTTCATAAATTGAGCTATATTTTAATTTTTTTAAGTCCCATTACATTTGAAATTGACACCTAACACTGTGGTATTTTCATATGTATATGTACACATTGCATTATGATGAAATCAGTGTATTTAGCAGAAATATAATCTCATGTAGTCACAGACAGTAGAATTATCATTTTAAATATTTCTAATTTTATTTGATAATAAAATTACAAATTTGTTAATAGCAAGTTAAAAACAAACAAACCAAGCAAAACCTGCTTATTTTCAGAAATCTTATTTCTGAAATGAATGTTAAATTGATTAGAGACACTTATTTAGAAGAAATTGGTAATATAATATTTTGCTATAAAGAATTTTTCAATCAATTTATGGTATTTTAAATTATATACCATAAGTTCTTGTGGAAGTAAGGAAAATATGTACAAAATATGTGGCATATTTTTGCAAAACGTTTAAACAATTACAATGGGAACAGTAATTCAATCATAATGTATCAAGTTATCTCTATTTTGAATTACTAAGTGTCTATGACATTTGTCCCAGCTCTCTCTGAGTATTATAACAGATGGGCCACTTTGTCACCCTGAAGAGGAAAGAACAGTATCTTCCTTTTCCTTAAAGTCCAATTTTCTTTAAGGCCAAATTCCCGGATCTCTGTGCAGTGGCCGGGATGGAGCAAAGCCAATTCCAAAAGAACCAGATTCTGAAATTCTTCCTTGAATGGGCTACTGTGCAGCTGAGCTGTTAGACCAGAATCAAGCACTCATATTCTTTAACAGGAAATTATTCCTTTCTTCTTTGTCACACGTAGTTGTTGGGTAGTAGCCGAACAAAGCATGCATAATGGAGGAAAGGATTTTTTTTTAATGTCATTGTTAAGTAGACCACCTTGAGATGCATTCACACATGAATTTTGTCCAAAACTGCCTTTAGTTTCTCAAAATTGTTCAGAAAATCACATAGATTTTCTGTTTGTTTTCAGAGTACTTGCGTCTATCTTATTCAGTGCTTACATATTGTGATCTGGAAGTTCTGTAAGTCTGTTTTTCCTCACTGGTTATCTCTTTGAGGCTAAGGAAATCTTGCTCCTCACTTGGTCCAATTCCTTCTACAACATACATATGGGTACTGGAATTCTGAGATTAGGTATTTATATCTGGGTCAAATTCACCACTTTTGATTATTTTTCTCCTTCCAATTCTCTTTTTTTTAATGTGAGCTTTCCCCCCGAATTTTTCTCCTATGTGTTAGAGCACTCTTTTTCCAGTCTTCTTCTCTTCTTCTGCCTTTTCCTTAGATCCTGAAGTTTCTCAGATCTATGTCCTGTGGTTTCTTTCTTGCTAGGCAATCTCATATATTCACATGGCTTCAAGTACCACCCATAAAACAAAGTCTGAAATTTATATCTCCAACTCAGACCTCCTTTCTGAGACCCACGCCATGTTTTCAAATGCTTACTTGTCATCGGCAATTGAGTGTCTCACGGGCACCTTAGTAGCAATGTGCTCAAAATGAATGCCTCTAAATTTCCTTGAATTTGTTTCTCTGTAGCATCCTCAAAGTGATACTAGTTGCTCAAGCTAGAAATCTAGATGTGTACACATATTCTGATATACAAGTTACAGCAAAGTCCTGTTAAGCCTACAGTCTAATTATCTAGAATCTAGCTAGATTTCTGTCTTCCCCATTATTATTTGGACAACTGAATTAATCCCACAACAACTTTTCTCCTGGCATTCTTTCCTCCCTCCATTTGGTTTTCATAGTGCACCTTAAGAGTGATTGCTCTCAGAAACTGTTTAACACCGTCCTCTCTTTTCTCATAGTGGCGGGCTTAAATCCCAAGTTCTCATCATGGTCTGTGCTGTAACAGATTTTTGACTCCCCTTTTCCACCCCTCAAAGGCTCTCCCATCACACAGAATTCCTGAGGGACTTTGTGCCTTTAATGTCTACATAAAGCAGTCCTGTTGCAAATTCTAATTGAAACTTTCCTTTATTACTTCACATCCCTTATCTTTTATACATCTGCCCCAGATACAATTGCTTAATTGATTTGACTCTTCCCAAGCTAGATTACAAACTCCATGGAGACAGAGGCCACTGTAGGTCTGCATAATAATGGTCAATACCTAATAGAATCTCAAAAACATTTTCAGAACCAATGAAGAAATCAACGTGTGAACACAAGTATAATAAATACTTATTAGATACATGGTTATATTTCCCAATATACACTATTGAATTGTGTTTCCAAGTATATAATCAATATGTGTTTGAAAATATTGAGAAAAAAATCAATTATATTTTACTTTTCTTTCCATAAAGGTTTTAATGTAGCTACTTTAATAGTATTAAATCCAGATCCAATAATATAATTTAAATGTTTAAGAGAAAGTGGAACTTTAAAGATAGTTTAACTTGCTCATTACTGTTGGACAAATACTTGTAAAGAAATGATTTATTGTTGAACAAATGACTTCATTATATTCAACTGCTCAGATGAAAGAAATCTCTGTTCAGATAAAAAGGCAGATGAAAAACATGTAGTTAGTTCCATTGTAAATATAGTAAAAAGAATTGCTTTAAGCAACTCAGGGATAAAAATCTGATTTACTTGTTTAGCTTTTAGTGAAACATCTTAGTATTAGAGTTTCAGAAATAATATCTTCAATAGTATATAGGCATATTTAAATACATATAAAGTTTATGTCACCAACCAAAAATTCTGTGTGGCAGGAAAAATTTTACATTTACTTACATATTTTTAATCTATATTTGAAATAGAATTTATCTGCTTTTCTTTGAAAATATCAGGTATATAACCCTTAAGTAGAAGAAACCTTACTCATAAATAGGCTCAGATTGGCTCATTTATGTCTTCAGTGAGAAGAAAAAGGCAATATAATAATCCTGTTTTTCAGAAAGCACATAAGATTTCTCAAATATTATAAGGAGCTTTCACCTTTTGGAAATCATGGAAACTTTATTTATAAATTGTTGAACCCAACTGAATTGAAGTCTAAATATATATTAGGTAAATAGACATAAAGCCAAATTTATCCTTTGGTATCCAAAGGTTTATATTTGGAAGTGTGTTCTGTAATAGGTAAACACCAGAATAACAAGGTTGGGTTTAGAGGTTTTTTGAAAAAAAAAATCTTTCATTTTTCACATTTTATGCTTTTATTTACTTCACATAGTTTTATAAGAATTTAATTTTGGGCATGACTCCTGATTCTGATTGATTATATTTGATAAAAGATCATGGGAATGATTTTTGTTTCTTTTTTTGTGAGCTTGAAATACAGAGTATACCGTAGAAGGATTCAGAAGCTAGAGTCATAGATATTCTAGATATATACAGATTTCTTTAAGAAAGCTAACATGTGGCATTCTGTTTGTGAAATTGCCCAACACCATATTTTCAAGGCATTTAAGGATGAAAGCTCAACTTTAATGTCTTGGTGTGGGAGATGGATGTTCTCTGGCACTAGTAGCCAGTCAGTAAGGAGGCCAAAGCAGTTTCATTCAGATTACAACCATGCATATTTTTACAAAGATTTAATATGTAAGAAAATGAACCTGAACTTGAGTGACATATCAGTACTATTATACAACAAATATTTCTCAGTTCTCTTCTTGTAAGTGTTCAAATAGACTCCATTATGCCTTGACCTAAGTTCCTCATCATTCTAGTCCAAGGCAGTAAATCAAGAGAAACAGTTCAGTTTACTCATTGGAAACAATTTCACCTCCTACTTACCAAAAGATTAGAGCAGGTTAAACAGGTATTTTATAGAAGTATTAAGATGATAAAGCCAAATATCAGTCAGTCAAACTGCCAAAACTCTAATGTGGCTGCACACAAGGACTGAACAAAGGTGTGTTAGTCACGTTGGGAGATGGGGCAGCTTCACGGGAATGACTCAGAAGGCATTACATACCTACCTCACCATGTACATACAAGTTGCATTTGAGCAGTGCATCTTTCCTTTGATGATCATTCACTTAGGTAGCACATTTCCTTTCATGGGATTTCAAGGAGGTTTGTGAAGCAGGGATCCCATAATTTGCCTTTCTAGAACTAAGAATTTGTCAGCCTGCCTTTCCTGCCTTTTCATTGACCTGTTAAAAGATTCCAGTTGAGCTATAAAACAGACAGTTTCATAAATGCGACCCTCCTTTGTGTCAATCAGGTTTGAATTCTTGATTTGATGCTTCCTGGGTTTTACCAATTAATATGTAATACCAGAAAGTTTCATTTTTTTGATGTGTGTGTGTGTGTGTGTGTGTGTGTGTGTGTGTGTGTGTGTGTGTGTTGTGCATTTGGAGGCCAGAAGTCTCTGAATGTTGTTCCTTTGGAGCCATCTACATTGTTTTCTGAGACAAGGTCTTCCACTAATGCTCAGAGCTTACTCATTAGGCTGGCCGATTAGTTCCAGGAATCTGTCTGTTTCTCTCTTCCCAGTACTAGGGCTATAAGTTCATATCGCCAAGCACAGCTTTTAATGTGTATTCTATGTATTGAACTCAAGTCCTTGTATTTGAGTGGGAAGCACTTGAGTAGCTGAGCATTCCCTCCAGTTGTAATATTCAGAACATTTCACAAGTTTATTAGTTGAAGTAGACCTGGAAATACTGGGTTCCAAAGTAAATCCCCAAATAGGTATTGATCACCTTTAACACCTATCTCCAGATTTGTTTCCACAACTGGTAACATTTTAAATACTTAACATCAATATACACTTGCCTTCATTGTATTTTTCCAGAGGGAAACATTAAAAACACATCCATCAACTACTCACCATTTTTAATAGAAGTAATGGCATGTTAACACAAAACGAGGACGAACAAACAATACAAATCAAAGGAATGTTCTAAATTAAATGAATTTGAATTTATAGAATTCTCACCATCTTGTCTTTGTTCTTCTCATTTTGTTTCCAGCCTATAAACACTTCATCCTCCATCCACATT
Organism: Eospalax fontanierii; assembly: GCA_035773235.1. Taxonomy (NCBI): domain Eukaryota; kingdom Metazoa; phylum Chordata; class Mammalia; order Rodentia; family Spalacidae; genus Eospalax; species Eospalax fontanierii. The sequence goes on from CM069532.1 coordinate 57,691,606, forward strand.
CATTCTCACCTCTGTGTGCTCAGTTACAAGTTCTGTTTCGATTTCACAGTAGGGAAAATTCCCTCAGAAGAATTAAACAGCATTTAAGAATGGTTCTAAAATTGGATCTTCTTCACCCACTTCTCATTTTCCTTCTTTAACCCTGATGAGTATATCTCAGTGACACTATATTCTTACAGCTGAGTCAGAATACCATTCCTGGTGTAAACATTTCTGTGAAAAGTTGTGTTTCTGAGACAAGCCATTAGCTGCACATGGTTATTATGTACTTGCAATGTAGTTAATCTAAATTGAGAAGTTTTACATGTCTAAAAGATACACCAAGGTTTGTATTAAATATGATGAGAAACACACATAAGGAATTTTATGTTATTTGTTGAAATGAATGATAGGTATATTACATTAAATAAAATATGTTATTAAAGTTACTATTAATTTTTTGAATGTGATATATTTAGCATGGCCTCTGGGGCTCCTACCTAGGGCTCTTGTTCTTTTCTGTAGAATAGCAGTGGCCTTTAAGGATGAGTGTGTAATCCTTACTGCCTTCGCTCAGTTCTCATACATGATGAAGGGGTCTTTCTCACAAAATGATCCCATCCTGACAACAGTGTACACATTCACTGTCTGGTGAGTTGATGGTCCAAGAAACCATCACCTCTAAGATCAATATTGCTCCTCAGTAAACTTTTTAGCTAAACTGAAATTCTGCCACTCCCAGAAGATCCAGAGGAATAGAGCAAAGAAAAGCTCTGAGTCCTTTGAAATGCCAGGAGCATCTAAATAAATTCAGGTGCTTATCCAGATAGGCTTCCAAAGTAGACTCTGGCTGTGCTCTAGAATACAAAATAGGAAGTTGTACCTTCATCCTGGAAACCTTTATTAGTAACCACATTAGTAATCAGAGCACACAAGCAGAAACATTCTGAAAAAGCAAATAGAAAAAGGCTGTGTATCCAAAATCCTTTGAGGTGCTTAATGACGTTAAAATAATTTCCTAAAATACTTTTATCTGTAAAAGCAAATCAAGAGATTTTCCCCTATAATTTGAGAGTCACTACAGAAACTGTAGTTTTCTCTAAATCTTGATAATCCCAACCCTTTTCAATTAGTAGATCCTACCAACATTAATATATAACAGTAGATTCCTTTTTTCCCCTCAACATATAATTTCATTTGCTAGTTGGGTCAAAGGCTGTGGTTTTATGGGTTGGATAGCTGGTCCATGGCATCACAGAGTTATTCAGCATAAGTTTTGATGGTGGCCTTACCCTACCTTCCAGGTATACTGCAACTGAGCACAAAGTGAGACTGTCTGCACACATTGTTCAAAATGACTCCAGTGATTCATTGGTCCATGGCTTCTGTCCAGCTAAATTGCTAATCTCAAAGTTGGCAAGCCTTTTCCTTCCTATGTTTTTTGAAAAGTTTCACAGAAATAGTTGTTGTCACATACTTAGAGTGTAAGAGAGAAAGAAGGTAGGGAGGTAGAAGGATGGATAGATGGAGGGAGGGAAGAGAAAGAGAAAGAGAGAGAGAAAGAGAAGAGAGAGAGAGAGAGAGAGAGAGAGAGAGAGAGAGAGAGACTATGCCACCATCATTCCACACCTGGATTACTGATTATTGTAATAGCTTGCTGGCTGGCTTCTTGTTCATCCCTCACAAACTTAATCCACCCTGAACTGGCTGCCAGATAAGTATTCCTTAATTTATTTTTGTCATTATATCAAACTTTGCAGCATGTCCTAATTCACAAGGAGTAGCTCATCTTGTCTAATCTTGACCTAACATCAGAGACTCTCATAAAACATATATCCAATCATATTTCCTGTAGTTGGAACCTCTTTTACTTTCTTTCTATATCCCTGTCACCCTCCTCTGCCTCATGTGGTTGCTCATGTATTTGTGGAAATTCAGCCCAGGGCCTTGTACCTACCAAATAGCTTTTGCTCTTTAAAATCCCGAGTGCTCCTCTCTCCATGCGTCTGCTCTTACCATTGTCACTGCAGGACTGACCTTCAACCTGTTTCCTGCTAGTCATCTCTCAAGGTCATTTCTTCATGGCTCTCTGGCATGCCAAGGATGTCTTCAGTCTTTAAGTGAGTCTAGGACTACTTTATATAAACCCTTGCAATCGTCCAACTTTGCCCATCCTCTTAGTCTTCCTTCTGTAGTTGAATAATACATTCCCTTAGCATTGTACTCAAGTTGTAAAGTTGAAAACAGTTCTAGAATCATCTGCTACAATGTATTTCGCAAGCATGATGTGTCTTTCCATAAACCTCTCTGGAATTGTAGCTTTAAGAGACTTATAATAGAGCTTAACTCATAACCCAAGGTGTCTATCACAGGTGTCCTATCTTTCTTCAAGAGAAAATTTGAAAGAGGATGATGAATGGAAGTTTGAAAGGTCACTGACAGAACACTTGAAATATAGTGTGTACACTCTAGAAGGGGGGCCCAGATACAGAAACAAGTTACTGGTATACACAGCAAATGTTCACAACAAATCCATTTTGTGCAAAGCTAGCATCTATGATGCCATAAATATTATATTTCTTTTAGAATAGATCAATGGCATTTAGCAATTAACCATAGCTAGCAAGTTGAACATGATCACCCTCCTATTTAAAGGTTTGCAAAATTCCCTGTTGCCACAGGATCAACTCTGCATGATCTGATTCCAACCCACTTCTCACTTCTTTAGTTTTAGATCCTATTTCACACCTGCATTATAATCTGTGATCCTACTAAATAACACTGTCCTGCTTTTGAAAATAACGTATTTGTGAGCCTGTCTTTCTCTTTCTTCCTGTAATACTTTTATTTGTTTATTTTCCTCCTCCATTTTATATTTGGGAACATCTAATTAATCCTTTAAGCTCTGCCCTCATCTTCTCCATAGCTGAAACTTCCCCTAAATATTCTATGTATTATCATATATATGTATTAGCAGTGTAAAGTGAGCTTCCCCCTGAAAATCCTCCCTTGAATAAATCAGATGACACCAGCTGTGGTGCCACACACCTTCAATCCCAATACTCCAGAAGCAGAGGCAGGCAGCAGATCTCTGTGAGATTCAGGCCAGCCTGGTCTACATAGTGAGTTCCAGGCCAGCTGGGGTTACAATGAGACCTTATCTCAAAAACAACAAAGTAAGATGGTATCTTAGTTCTAGGTGAAGTATTGTAAAATGTGCGGAATTTTCTCAGTTTATCTTTTGAGTATTATTTGGTGGAAAGTCATTGCTGTAGTCACTTTTTCAATTTATGGGATAAAAACCCTGACCAAAGCAAATTAAGGAAGAAATAGTTTATGTATACTCACAGTTCCCAGTTACAGTCTGTTATTGTGGGAAAGACTGCAGGAGCTTTAGGCAGCTGGTCACCTCCCACCCACAGTTCAGAAGAAGAGAATGAGGAATGTGGATGCTCAGCTCCCTTTCTTGATTTTGATTAACACAAAATCCAAACCCAGGTAATGATGCCGCTTACAGTGGGTGAGTCTTCCTACTTCAATTATTTTATTCAAGATAATTGCCCACAGCTCCCATGTCCCAGTTATTTTAGATCTCATCAACTTGAAAACTGAGATTAACTATCACAGTCATATGATCAGTAGTGCTTATTGTTAATGCTTCTTAGAACTTACAGATGAAATCAGTTTTTTAAAATATTGGAAAATACCTTGGAATGTAGCTCTGCTAGTAAAGTGTTTGTCAGGCCCTGGGTTCACTCTCTGGCACTGAAAACCAAACATGGTGGTACATGTCTGAAATCCCAGCACTTGAGAAGTAGAGACAGCAGGATGAGCATTTCAGGGTCAGCCTGGGCTGCATCAGCTCTTGTCTCAAAACAACAACATAGAAAATACATTTACATATATTTAAATATTATTTTTTTCCAGTGGAATATTATGCCTGATGATAAGATACTACTGGGAACAAACCTTCAAAGCACCAGGAGCTAAAGAATGGTTTTCCTGCTGACAGCAGAAAGCAGAAATCACAGTCCTACAATATCAAGGAACTAAAGTCTTCTTGCATGTATGTGGAAGTATGTTGTCCTCCCAAAGCCTATAGAAAATAACTTAGAGTAGCAACTTGATTTTTATCTTTGTGGCACTCTGAGCAGAGTGAACGTGCCTTAGGTATGTGGCATAGTTCTCATTCATATCCAGAAAGGAACTTGGATGAAATGTTTGCTTACACTGATTTTTCTTGTCTTCATTTTTTTTCTTCCTTCTTAAGATGCATGTTGAATTTTGTGACAGATAGATGAACTCTATCTTTGAAATTATTTAATATGAACCAAATTCGGAAAGTTGTGTTCATAGTCATTGTATCTATAAATCTTTGTTTCTGATCACAGAATGTTCTTTAAAAGCAAGTTAACTATGTCATGTCCTACTTTGAGGAACTGAACAGATTAGTCTTGCATGGGCAGATTCACTCCTCTTACTGAATGTCATGGATGATATTGTACATCAACTTGATTAGGCCATGATGTGCACATATTTGGTAAATATTGTTCTGGATGTTTTCATAGAGATAGTTTTGGATGGGATTTGTGTTTAGATAGACAGACCTTTAATAAGGTACACTGAAGTGATTTTGTAGGTGTGCCTCACCTAGTCAGCTAAATAAAGATACTAAATAGAACAACACTCCCTTATCTAAAGTCATAAGTGAATGCACTAGATTATGGGATCATTGTGTACTTACCATTTTAAACATTTGAAATGGTACATATTAAAATATTTATAGTCAGTACAAGTATTGTGTTGCGTGCCTGTTATCCTTAGCACTTGGGAGGCGATAGCACGAGGATCAACATTTCAGAGTCAACTTCAGCTACAGTGAGTCTGAGGCCAGTCTGAATCATAGAGAACTCTGACTCAAGAACATTTTACAATTATTTCTAATATTTAAAAATTAGTTTTCTTCATAAGAAATGTTAGGACAGGCTAATTTACTCCAGTAAGAATATATAGGGAACATGAAATGTTTATTCACTGGGTCAGTTTTATTAGAAAATATATTATTTGAAAAGGTGACTGTAAGGGAAAAGAGTTCAGAAAACAGTGTAAGTTTTGTAACTTTATTCTTTCACTGCATCATAGAAACAAATGAATATGATATGAAATACGAAACACACGTGGCTTTTAAAAGTGCCGTTTAAGAAGCTGAAACTTGTTGAGATGGAGAGTTAGTGTATATTCTGGGGTAACAAATCCGTGGATGCTATAAAACTATCTCATGTTCTCCTTTAAAGCAAGATATGGGTAATTCTCCCATGTCAATATTATTTACTAAGGTAAACATAAACAAGAGATGTTATTCTCATCTTCTTATCTTGGGAAAGATGCAAAAACCAGGGGCTTGTAGATAGGACACAGTACTAATAATTAATACCAACATTCACTGTATTCTGAGCAGTGCTTCATAAACTGTGGGTGTAACCTCATATCTGTTCCTCATGACAGTCTGACAAAATAGGTGCTACATTGATACATATCTTGCAAAATATGCATTTGCATTGTATATATTATTCATTCCTCTATAAAGCTAAATCCACAGAAAGGTGAGTAAATTGTTAAAAATTAGCATGCATGGGAGTTCAAGTTAGTATTTTATCCACATAATCATGATTCAAAGCTTATGATCTTAATTAGTAGTATGGATATATCTTTGAAATGTAATCATTTGCTACAAAGTAGAATAAATCCATGGGTATTTTTTTTAAATTTCAAACATGTTTTAAAAGGACAATGGGAGAAATGACTCAGTGGTTAAAAACACTGACTGCTCTTGCAGAAGACCCAGGTTTGATTTCCAGTACCCACTCGGCGGCTAACAACTGTCCATAAATCCAGTTCTAGGTGATCCGATGCCTTCTTCTGACCTCTGCAGGCATTACATGACACAGGTGTACTTGCATACATGTAGGAAATACACTCATACACATAAAATAAAAATAATGATTAAACTATTAATAAATTAATAAAAAGGAGTGATAAGCAGACACCAAGTAAAACCATATGAGATTGTCCCTGTGCAAGTTAGAGATGATCAGATGTTGATACTTTCACTGTGGATAAGCTGCACCAAATATCATTGGTATTAGCCAGTGGCATGGTTTTGATGTGATGTGGTCACTCCAAAGCTCATATTGAAATTTGATTCTCAATGTAATCATGGTGAAATGTGGGAACTTCAAGAGGAGTATGGGGCCCTGACATCACCATCCCCATAAACGGATCCATCCTTCTCTCTGGGCACTAAGATATCTTTCATGCAGTAAGTTCTTGATGTCAATGGACTGGATTAAATAACCTAAGAATGGACTGTTAAAAGTGAGGTGGGTTTTATAAGTTATCTCTTCTACATCTGCTCACATTCTTTTTCAGTTTTCCATTGTTATGACCCAAAGCATAGCCCTTATAATATGTGATCATTCAGTTTTGGATTTCTAGTTATTAGAACTTGGAGCTCCACAAACCTTTCCTTGACAAATTGAGCAGTCTTACACATTCTATTACAGTAACAGAAAAATATTATCTCACTAATAGTTTTCTTTCATCATTTTTAATTATTTTTTCATTCTTTTATTATTTTAAATAATTTCAAGATTCTAAAAGATATAACATTTTTCCATGATCTTGACCTTATTAACTGTATTATTCAAAACTGATTTAAATTTTCTGCTCACTTCTGTATTTACATCTGGATGCTTTCAGAAAACAACTCCAATTGTAAAATCATTATAAAATATTACTAAAAGCTTTTATCTCATCTACAATGAGCATTTACTACTAGTAATTGTACTATTACATTTAAATTTATAATCTTTTTAGTCAGCCATAAATTTGGAATAAAGCTCAGAAGCAACAATTTTATAAGAGAAGCTTAGAGGTTCACTATAACTATTTTCACTAGCAAATTTAATCTCTCTTGAAAAGATACAGTTGGCTGGCTACCCTATTACTCAAACTTCAGGCTACTTTTCCAATTTTAATTTTTACTCAAAGATATATTAAATATAGTTTTTATGCCTCTAACATGGACCAATGTCTTTATGATATTATTTTCTATCTTTGGAATTGTCTTTTCAGTTAGGTATCAATAAGAACTCTGTGGCCTATTTGGTTCTAGCTCATATTCCAGAGAATACTTTCTAATGCTTATATTTTGGGAATGAATTCTGTCTGAATTCTCAAAAGATTTTGTTTGCAGCTAGGATATGACACATATTTTTCATCTCACTTATTCCAGTTCATGTTTTTCCGTGTACCAGTGGTCCTCTCTTTATCTGGGTTCCATTGATTTTCATCTCTTGAAATGTGGTCCATATGTCCCCTCCCAAATGATCTTCTACTTATATTGATTACAGTAGGTTAAAGTGGATTTCTTTATCTCTCGCCTGTCACTGAAAATGTTGTCTGCAATAATAGCAAAAATTTCCATCCAACCTTTTTTAGATAATGTGACTATTCATCTTCTGGCATATATACTCATGGCAGATTTTTCTTCATGTTGCTTAGGTTAGTATTGGGTTTGTGGCAATATATTTTGTGATACTATTGCAGAATACCTGAGGCTAAGTGATTTATAATGAAAACAAATTCATTTGCTCACATTCCTGGAAGCTGGGAAGTCCAAGATCAAGCATTTAGCATCTGACAAGGTACTGTTGAATGTTTTCTAATATGTGAATGTAGAAAGACGTCAAGACAAAACAAAGGCAAACCTATCCTTTTATACTTGCATTGATCTATTCTTGACAGTAGAGATCAACTTTTTTAAAAGGTTGCAGTGGGGATAAAGATCAAGTCATGATTTTCTGGGGACAAGCACCACAGTCTGCTTCTGACTCCCCCACCCTTCCGTATCAGTTACTTTTCCCATTTCTGAGATCAAATACCTGACAAGGAGCAGCTTCACAGAGGAAATGTTCATTTGTTGCACAGTTGAAGAGATATAGACTACCATGTTAGGGAGTGGGCAATAGAGGGTAAGGCAGCTGGTCACATTGCCCTCAACAGTCAAGAAAGAGAGAGATAAAAGGTGGGACTCAGCTTACCTTCGCCTTTTCATTCATTCCACAGCACCAGTGCTTGAGATAGTGCCACCCACATTCAGGTCAGGTTTCCCGTCCTCACTTACATCTGTCTGGAAACACCCTCATAGCTACAACTGTGGTGATTCTAAATCCCATCGATTAAGAAATTAAGACTAACTATCACAACTGCTTCTTTTTCAAGTTGACACCCAAAGACAACACGTTAAATCACAGCATTACACTCCTGCCCCTCAAGATTTAGTTTCAGGTCATAATGTTACGTTTCCAAAACTTACCGTAGCCTTTAACAATCCAAATCCTGACATGAAAGCATCTATAAAATGAATAAATAAGATATATACTTCCACCATACAATGACACACAGCAAACATTCCCATTCTAAAGGTGGGGGGGGTGCAGATTGGGGACATAGCAGGCAAAGACTGAAACAAAGCAAGACCAAAACCCAGCAGGGAAACACCAAACTTTGTCATTTGGGGTTCATGATAAAATAACATAGGCCCCCAAACATTGGGTAAACCCTCCATTCCATCCCTGCTGGGATTAAAGGCGTGCCCCACCATACCTGGCTTGGTGCAAGATTTTATGATCCCCATCACCTTCCATCTACCACACCCACATACAGCACTACTGCATGGATTTCGTTGCACATTCAGCTATCTGATCCCTTTCTGTCACAGGTGTAGCAGGGTCTATTTACTTTCAAAACTTACCCAAGGGAAACACTTCCCTAGGTGTTGATTTTTAACAAGGAGCTCCTTCAAGGGCATTCTCGGTTAGAATTTCTTCTTGGAAATGAATTTGAATTTCTACATTGGAAAATCTTATTGATGGCGGCTTGTCTTTGGGACACTTTTCCTATCATCTCAGGGCAGAACTACTGGGCAGCTGGCTACTACTGGGTGAGGAAGAGTTGATCTTCTCAAAGGGAGAGACTCTACATAGGCTGCCTAGTCCCCTGGATGAACTTGCACTGAGGGAAATCAAGAGACACTAACTTGACTTGATTGACCTTAATATAAATGACAAAATTCATGAAGTCTAGGAAGGTGGTGGTATGGGAGAGTGCCAGTGGAAATGAGGGTATAAAGATGATTAAGAAGTTATATATGAAGTACAACAAAAATTCTATAAAACTTTTTTTTAAAAGAATGAAAAAATACTCAAAATTTATCAACCTAAAAAACAAGCGCACAAAGAAACAACAAAGTTTGATGGGAAAAAGTTGGATCGTTTCATTGAAATTAATGATGGGGAAAATGACTAGAAAATGAGAAAGGAAAAAATGGGAACTAAAGTAGAGGAAGCAGTTGAAGATCCTGTCATGTGATCCCTTACACACTTTTTACTTGCATAGATAGATCTATCATTTCACCCTAAATTCAATGGAAAGAATTGCACTGGGGGATGGAATAGACACAGAATTCAGGATACCAGAGAGGAACCTGTCTCTAGGAAAGAGGTGACGCTCAGGAACTAGGAGACTGAAAGTGAAGACAGAGCTAAATGGATGAATTACAAACAGAGATGACAGCTATTTATGGACGTGTAGAGGTGGGATTTTGAGGGTTATGGTAGCAGCATTGTGGAAACAGACATGCAATTTTCTGAGAAAGTTAATAGTAAAGAAGTTATTGAAGACCATGGAGTCTGTTTTAATCGTGTTTTATTGAAAATATGCATGGAGATCTTTCAATCAGGGGATCACTTAAACAGGTTTGAAGTTCCACAGAGTAAAGCAGGTTTGAAATAAAAATACAGGAGTTGCTTCCTTATCAGAGGTTCTAATTGTCAAGAATGAACTAAAGGATTCAAGAGGCATATGGAGAGTGGGAATGATGAGGACCTAGGGATGAGAGACAGGGCATACTAGTCAGAAGAGAGTTAGCAAGAGAAAGCAAAGTGTTGCATGCCATGAATGCCAAAGAAAGAGTATATTTGACAGAAGAACTTCGCAAAGGAAGGAAAAAGGAAATTAAAAAAGAAAGGAGATTACAGAAAAGGAGAGAGAGAGACAGACAGACACAGAGAGAGAGAGAGACAGAGAGAGATCAGTTCACTAACTTAAAATACAACCCATCAGTACTGGTTGTTGAGAAAAGACCATGAGATTCCCACTTTCTCATTTCACAGGAAAGTGCTAAACCAAAAGGGCACTGATCTGTGGTCCTCTGCCTTCAGACTGTCTTCTGCCCACCTCGGCACTACCTAAAGCTGTAAAGTATTTAGAAACTGATCATTAAACAAGCTTTGAAAGCTCTTTTGTGCCAGGCTGCCTGCCTTTTATCTGATCGAGGCACTCAGTTCTGTGTTAGAACATGCACTAGTCAAGATGTCCATTATTAGCACAAATAATGAATTAGATGACTCATGAAATCTTTGTCTTCAAAGTCAGACTTCCAGCAGAAAAATAGAAAATTCTACCATGTGACTGTCTGGCATTATGTGGACCAGGATCCACCTAAAGGAATGAGCCCCTAATGATGGGATTTCAGTTACTGGGCGTGAAGCATGGGAGAAGAATTTAGAGCAAATGGTAACATGATCACATTAGGTAGCATCTTACAATTGTTTTAACTGGAATAAAATATATAGGTGAAGTAGTTCTGGGATAACTTTTTTTTCCCAAAAAGAAATTATGCTCTTGATATTTCAAAGAATGTATGGCCTATTAAAATGTGAGGAAGCTGGGACAGTTTCATGCTGACAAGTCAATAACTTTAACATTCAAGACTTAGTAAGACACTAGTGAAGCTTCTATCTCACTGTCTGTCTTTCTATTACTTCTGTTGATGTAGTCTTTTGTTTGACGTTTTTTAAAACTGGGATTGGGTGTGTGGCTCAGGCTGTCCTGGAACTTGCAATCGCCCTGCCTCAGCTTCCTGTGTTGGCATTTTTGGTGTGCAGGACCACGGGGAGCTCCTTCTCCACTGCCACTAATTCTCCAGGTTGAGGTCCAGTTCTAGGTATTTTGTTTCATATTCACAAAACCAAAGGGGGAGGGCATTTGCTATGCTTCCATATTGGAGACATCAAATATGATTTTCTTGGGAAAAACGGGAACAATGGCCATGTTAGATGGTAAGGTTTTGGGGTCTGAAAAAAGGAGCTCAAATCACAGCACAATACCTATTAGACTAATTTGGATATTCACTTAACTATTTTGAATCTTACTTTTCCTCAGCACAAAATGATGATAATACTATTGAATATTCAAATACCTGTGAGTTTTATGTATATTAAATATGCTAATCAATGAAAAGCAATTGGATTAGATAAATGTTATTAATGTAGTAACCAGTATCAATAAGAGTATTTGTGAGTCATATACAAAGAAAGAATGTGGAGTGACCCCAAGATGCTCACCTCCAAGATCATCTTTCTGAAGATAGAGAGATGGCACAGGTTCAGATCTCCTCTTTGTGAGAGAAATCCAAAGGCAGCTTCCTGATTCTCATCCATAACCTCATTTCTGGGTGTAAGCTTAGGAGTAAAAGTGCTAATTAGTTTACATTGGTTTTAATCTATATAAGTCTAATCAAAACAGAAGTCCCGACTCTCTAGCCTCAATTACTGATGTTCTTCATGGTGCTTTATATGGAACGCTTACCTAGTATTATATTCTCTGGCTTCTTCATCCTTCGAATTACTGAGAGGTATATGATTCCTAGGAAGGCATTGAAAATGTTCACTTGGCTCTTGCCTTCTGACTCTCTATAAACCCTACCCCTTTTCCTAACAAATGTGCAGGTTTTATCTTCCATTTATCCACCAGATGTGTCATCTCCTTTATTTGACAATTGACCTAAAGTCAAATAAAGGCTGTATAAATAAGTTTCAAATTTGATAATAATGACATAGTGTAAGCCATGGTCCAGTCAGTTCCTGGAAAGTCAACTATGAAATAAAATTTGATACATTAATTTTTCTGCCTAAAAATTGAAATAGTTTGTAGACAGTATTATTCCTAATTTTAAAACCTGGTATGTTTTCTTGCTTCCCCAAGTGATTTCACACATACTATAACTTTTGATCTTTGTAATAACTGTATGAAATTGTAGGTGGTGTTTTCATTTCTACTTTGCTGATGATGAGACTGGGAATTTAAAAATTAACATATCTTCTAAGAAAATATGCATAATATATAATAAAAGCACAACTTGAACTCACATGATTTTCCTCCAGAGCTGTTGTGCTTATTTAGTATACTATACTTTTTGAACTTGATCTCTTAGGTGTATCATGAGAAAGAAAACCAAAGACCTAAACTCATTCCCATTGCTTACCAAGCCCTACATAATCTATTGTACAGAGTTTTCTCCATTGTCCCCATTGTCACATTGCATCTAATCTCTGTACAGTCACTGCATGCTGCTGTGTGATTATTGAGCACCCAGTGGTGATTCTCACTTGTGGAACTAGAATTTAGTCATTTTCTGCTGCACTGCAAGCCACCTGCAAAGTTTATGGCACAGAACAGCAATTTTATTATGCTTGTGGGATCTCTGGATCACAGACTCTTACAGGACACCACAGGGACGGCTTTTTTATACTACACAATGTCTAAGTCCTCAGCTAAAAACAGACTCAGAGACTGAAGGCAGCTTTATAGCTGGGGCTTGGTATCATCTGGAAGCATCTTTACTCACAGGTATGTGGTGGAGGTGACTATTAGCTAAGAACACATTCTGGACTTTGGAATGGGACATCTGCTTTTCTCTGCAGCTGGTCTTGGCTACCTCACAGGGTAGAAAGTGGATGATGAAAGGAAGCATCACTAAAGGATGGGAAGGAATTGCAAGGGAACTTCATAACGCAGTCCCCAAAGTCACTTAGTGCGACTTCCCTGCTCTAATGGAGGCACTTACAAAGAAGTGCTTCGATTCCAGGAAGGCAAGTCAAAGTGGCATTGTAAGCAGAGCACGTTGGATGGGACAGACTGCCTTGGCCAGCGTGGGAAAAGACAATCTGTCACACTTGCTGTTCATTCTGTTTAATATTTTTTTCTATTCTTTTTACTTTTTTTTTTCATTTGATCCCTTCACTGTCTTCCCAGTGTTTGTTCAGTGTCTCAATCTATGACAACTATATCTGTAACAGTTCCCTCTTTACCTCCAAGATCTCTCTATTTTCTGGCTTATTGTATATCCTACTTGATTTTCTTTCCATCTCCCCCTCCCTTTCCCTCCTTTTCTGCATCTATCCATCCCTTCTTTCTGCCTACCCATCTCTGCATCTTAGCATCTATCTTTGATTGATCGATCTATCTATATCTACTAACCCATCCACCTAATAAACCACCTACCTTCCTGTACTACTGTTTTTGTACTTCAACAAAAGTAAATCCCATTAGGACAGTGAAAACACATTGTGTCGCAAAATAATACTGCATAGTTGTGTACCTTTTCCAGATGTCCCTAAACAAGAGTCAACTTGGCCTATAATATCACTCTAACTTTGGGTGATGATTTTGTGTCATTTTAGTTAACTCAGTTGTGACAATAGACCATGCAATTGTGAGACATAGACAACCGGGAAGGTAACATACATTTGTAGGAATAACAAATGTTATTTTGTTATGGAAATATGGAAAACCTGACCTCCTGTTCAATTTTTCTGTGATGCAAATCTGCTTAAAAAAAAATAAATCCTAAGAACTAAGAATATAATTCAGTGGCAGAAAGCTTGTCTGGCGTGTATAAGTCCCTAGGTTCAATTTCCAGCACAATAAACATAAAACAATAAATAAATAAATAAAGTCTTTACAAAATTATACAGTGGAAGGATTTTGTCTTGTTTTCCATTATGTTATGAGGCAGAACATATTGCTGGGCACAGAGAGAATATATTCTCAGGAAAAATGTATTAAATAATAAATACAAACTAAAACTCTGGCCACTCCATTTTTTTTTGGGGGGGGGGGGGCCTGGACCAACCCTTTCTCAAGTCAAGGCAGGAAGGTTGCCAGCCTTTCTGAAATGTGCCCAAGTAAGCTCTCCCATTGCTTAAATGAGTTAATGCAATCTTTATGTATATAAACCTTCTTTAACCTACAAATTTTATTCACCAAGTACTCTTCCTAGAAATGTCTTTCCCTTCCTCTTATTTGCTTTGTATAGCAACTGCAGATGATCAAACTGCTATTTAAGAATGTAACTTCCAACTTTGCCTGACACAGTAGCTGATGTTACTCATGAGATGGTCTTCAAACTGTTCTTGATCAATCATTGATCTGTGTGACATTGTTTCAGAGCTGAGCAGTAGCTCAAAAGACAACCGGTTCCTCTCTGCTACACTAAAGCAGAATCATTTTCCATCTTTAATAATACGGTACAAATTTCCCTCCAAGTCATTTCGTAGATTTAAATCTAAGCGATAACTCCTAAATTACCAATTTCCAACTCAGTCTTCTCTCTAAAAGGTGAGATTTATATGTCTAATTAGTTACTGGACATTTTCATTTTGATGACTCACTAGAACTTGCCATACCCAGAATTTATTTTATCATTGACCCTAAAAATCTGTAGTTATTCTGTTCTGTTAGTGAATGGGTCTGTGATGAGAGGGAGGGTTTTCTATGAAACTAATGAAGACTAAGCCTCTGCACATGTGTTCTTTCTAGTGTTCTGATCATATGTTATTTTTTGTTGCACTCTGTTTTCTATCACCAATAAAAAGTGATCATTCCCTTAAACATATTATATAGTTTTATTCTCATCAACTAGATTTACTTCAACAGGAAAATGGGCCCTTCAAATTAACATCTGCTCTGAGGAAGTATGCATCACTGTTTTAGAACAAAAGACATTGCATTAGCTAATATTTTTTATAGCATTTAAGTTCTTTGTTATTAATAAGTTCATCGACCTAATCACTGCGTTCAGTTACCATGGTATCCAGGGTATACCTGAAAGTCACATAATTCAAATCTTTATGTCCCATGGTGCTTTATGACATATTTCAATAATTGAAAGAATAACTGGGCACACCTTCTTTATTTTTTTCCGATTAAAGTTCTGGTCACATTATATCACATAGAATTTCATATTGCAACAAATGTATATTTTCTCACTAGTTTACCTGATGTCATTTCTTCTTATTTCTGCTTAGTAAAGCTTCCTTACATATAATTACTATACTAGTCAGGCTTGATCATGCACTCAAAGGAAGACCAACCTCACCTATAGTCTGGTCTTAACTATTTCTTACAAGTGCATAGTATAATTTCTGTATTCCATCTCATTACAGTTCCAGTTTTTGTCCCTGCTCTGATTTTTTTCTGTATTTTGTGTTTAAAAATACTTATTTACTATCTTGCCATACTGTATACATCTTGACAAGTGTCTGAAATCATTTTCTTATGTATATACACAAGAAGCCCACAATAAATAATGATTTTTTTTTTCTCATTTGAGCTACACAAACTGAATCGCTATCCTGCAGATACTTGCCATGAAGGGTCATTCAGGAATCATAGAGCCTAACACTTGAAAAGAAGAAACCATGAAGTTGATGCTGTCCGTCAATTCTTAGACTTTCTAAAAGCACCCATAAACTGGCAGCCTACTAGAGTACTGAGTATAGACTACATGATTTTACTTTCACTAAGCTGATTTCTGACACACTTTTTTCTATATTTAGAGCATTATCACAAGCTCCTCTATACAAATCTGTTTTGGTTTGCCCTAAACAGGCTCAGAATGCTGTTTCCTATTGTTGATCCAATCAAGAGTTGTCTAGATCTCTTCCCTTCCTTCCCAAGACAGCAAGTTTTCTATGTTTAAAGTCATAAGAAATTTAAATGTGATTTTCTGTTTTTAAGTGAATGATTTTGGTTGAAGCGCAGGGTCTCTAGATATCCAGAACCTAAACAGAGAGGGCTAAAAAAGCAGAACAGGAATACAGCCCCACTGAGGTTTGGGAGTCAGAGGTAACTGGACAGCTGTTACATATTACGCAACATGCATTAACCAAGCCCTACTTCCCTACCCAGAGAAGAGTGAATCCTGTCACATAGCATAGATCACACATCAGCTGGACTAATTTTATAGGATAAAACCTCTGCTTCCCTCAAAAACCTCAAAAGAAGATTCCCTGCTTTGTCTTGCATGGCGGCTGAAACTGCTGCAGACCCCAACCTTGCTTGCTGCTGGCAGCCAGTGGCAATAATCTGCTTGCCAAAGGATGATGTGATTTAGTACCTCTGTTTCTTTCTCTCTCCCTCCCTCAAACCTCCACTCCTTTCCCTTCCTAAATTTTTACAGTTGAAAAATGTATCTCTGTTATACGCCATCTGGTTGGGTTCCCTTAAGACCTAGTCAATGCTGATCTACTTCTGTAGCACTTTGGTCTCACTCTCAGAGTGTAAATACTCTGGATTCGTGCCGGCTTCTCCATTCGCATCCACCCTTCCACTCATTGATTGAGAAAACATTTGTTGGTTCCTCCTTGTATGATTATCACCTTTGAAACTGTTGAACACACAGGACACTGGGTTTTAATCAAGTATAAAATTGCTCCCAATTTACTTTAAAGAAAATTCTTCTGTAGATATTATTTCAAATCTCTGTACCAAGAATAATTACCTACTGGTAGATGTGTCTAACTTCTGAACATAATAGGAAGCCTAGAGACAAATTTGTCTGGCTTTAACTATTTCTTCCAAGTGCATAGTATAATTTCTGTATTCTATCACGTTTCAGGTTTCGTGTTTTGTCCCTGCTCTGATTTTTCCTTTATTTTTTTCTGTTTAAAATTACTTATTTACTCTCTTACCATACTGTATACATCTTGGCAAGTATCTGAAATCTTTTTTTTCCATGGACAAGAAGCCCACAAATAATTATTTTTCTTTTTATTCCTGTTCGCCCTTTAGTCTCAGAAATCCTCCCTATTAGAAATAGTTCTAAAGAGCCACTTCCATCACAGCATCCACTTTCTCAGACAGTTGATTGCTCGCTAAACATGAGCTTTGGAATCTACCCTCACTGAACTACAACCTCTTTTGGATTATTTTCCATCACACGAGAGCCAAATCCTCCTTTAATGACTGATTCCTAGGTTGCCACAAAGTATTTTTCTCTCTTTCACCCCTGAGCCATTGCATCTGCTCTTTCCTTTGTTAAGGAGCCTATCCTTTCCACACCCCTCACCTGGTTTGCTCCCATTCACCCAGAGCAGCCTTCCTGGGAAGCTTTCCCCACTGCCCCAGGCTGGGTTGGGTGCCCCTCCTCTGCGTTGCTATGGTACCCTGTGCTTATGTCTACCCTGTACTTATGACTGTATTATTAGTGTTAATTTGCCTGTTCTTGTCTGTCCCTAGACTGTGACCTTCTTTAGGGAGGGGACTCTTTCATCTGTATGTCCCCGGGGCCTTGCACAGCATTCTATGGAAACCATTCTATTCAGGTTTGCTGGGTGACTCAGGAAGAGAGAGATTTTCAAACGTTGTCTACAGAACTGGCTCACTGTCTTAAGGATTCTTGTTTCCTTACAGGTTCAAAATGGCCTGATTTACTTGTACCTTTCCAGCCAGTGACTGTGGCTTAACAAATAGTCACACCTTACCATCCCACCTTTTGAGGTTGATTTAAAGAACACAAAAGACCCAAAGGAGTCACTCACGTCCAATGAACTTTGTTGTTTCCTTAGATTAAGCTCACACTGGCCACCGTAGCAAGTCTATACACAGCCTATGATCATCAAGTACCACATAAATAAATATGGGTTATTTATTTAGACTCACTGATTGAATAAATGTATTATAAATTTTTGTTTATATGATATACCTGGTTTTACAGTGAGCAGGAGTGATTGTTGTTTACTGTTGGGAAACGTCTCTATCCCCACTAACAGAGTTGATGCTTGACACTTTGGGATTAAGGATTAAAAATACAAACTGCAGGAATGGTGTAATATTGAGTGGTCTTTGTGGATTAAAGTATCTATTTTGTGTGTGAATTCAGAACACAAACAATGGTAGGCCTACTGGTGTTGGGGAT